>APFE031025255.1:668-37842 GCA_000404065.3 Pinus taeda | reverse complement strand
CCCCCCACCAAAAAGGCCTATGACCCCTTTGGATCCAAGCTCTAAGTGAGAGCATCTAGGAAGCACCACTAGGATCACACTCATTTTTATCATTTTACATAAATTTTTGACATTACAATCAATTGTTTCAAGATGTTTGAGAGTGGTTCCAACCTCATCAAACTTCATATGGCGAAAGAAGAATTCCATATCCCTTCAAAATTCAATAGACAGCTTTCATGATTTCAAGATTGCAACATTTTCATTGGATTCTATCACATATGTAGAAAATTTTGAGGGTGTTTGAAATGCAGCGAGTAAAGGTATTTTGGCTTGTGCCTTAGCCAGTGAAGACCTCAAATTGTCTCTCTCAATATGAGTGCGAGCTCATAACTTAGACTTCAGTTAGGATGAGTTTATTTCCAGTTTACTAGAATAATCATCAAGATAGCATGTGTAGAGTTGGAGCTTCAGTTACGCGGATTCTTCTTCTATTTGACTACAGAACGAAGTGGCAATTACAAGTTCAATTAGAATGAGTTAGTCTTCAATCTTGAATGAAGTGTGAAAATTCCTTAAACCCAAGAATCCCTACTGCAGCAACTGATGATATTTCTCCTACTTGTTAGATTTACATGAACAAGTTATTTGCAGTTTCCTATGGAAAACATCAAAATACATACATTGCAGCCTACACCATTTAAATAATGCCGAAACAAGAAACTGAACAATAGAGAAAGATACACACAAATGACAACTATTTTTGGACAAACATCCCTAGAAAAACCCAATGCGAGAAAATCGGTACAATAGATCTGAGGGTTTTTATTATTAAGCTAGAGTATTTCTAAATACAACTACTGGATGCCTTCCCGACACTCCAATTACAGAGAATATCACTTGGCAGAAGAAATTAGTGAGATTACCTCACTCTACACTGCAAGTTGCAACTGATCCGATAGTTGAACCAACGAGTTCCCTAGCTACTCAAGCGCTGACCCTATTGGGCCTACGTCAGCCTCTAAGGCACTACGTCACCTCTATTGGTGATTGATTTGCTTCCAGGAGTTGATTCCACCCTCCCGGCATAGAAACATCAGCCTCCTCAACAAATTCGGACTTCTGCGTAAATGGCTTTTGCGCTGCTCTGCATGGGGCTTGTGTGAGCCCTTCCTGGCTCTGCGTCACCCTCTCTGGCCTCTGCGTTGCCTCCTTTGTGTGTCTCTCTGCTGAGTATTCTTGGCTCCAAAGAAGATCCTCCAGCCAAAACTCCATGTGCCCCTCTCTACGTGATCACTACAAATCACTGCGCTACCTCTAGCTTCAGCAATTCGATTTGATTGATCAACTCATTCTGTGTTTTCCAAATGACCCTCAAGCCTCCTTGAATAATCTTCTCATTGACATTCAACAGCCCAGATTAGAAGCTAATCAATGGCTAAGATCATTTTTGCTTGATGATCGTCTTCTTCTGCAAGTCATACCCACAGTTAGATTAATACCCATTAATTATTTTATTTTCCTAAGTGTAGACTTAGGGTCCCATTAAAAATAATTAATTATTTTAATAAAACAGTCTCCGGGTGGAATTTCCCAATATGCTTTCTGGGTACTTTGGAATACATGTGACCAAGCCTCCCTGCAAAATTTGAGACTTCGAGCACATATGATTCTACTAGAAATCAACACTCCCTCTTAGCGACGAATGTGCTCTAGCAATGCTTCCCATTGAAGCATCACCCTGACCTCAAAACATCGTCCTCTACGTTGTTGATGTCTGACATGTTGTCCACCAACTACTGCTCTGTTGCTGCAACTGTACTGTTGCTGACACTGCCACTGTCAATGCTGCATCCATACTACAGCTCCCTCTAAATTTCTATATTCGTGCTACTACTGGCACTGGCACTGCCAACTGCAAGTACACTGCAAACCGCTACTACTACTGCATCAGCAAAGCATAAACATCCCAAATTATTGAACAAGTGTTCAACATAGATGCATCTCGATGTTGAAGCTCTGACTGCTACTAGTCCCACGTTATCCCTCTAAAGTCACTATGTTGTTGCTACTACTGCATTGTGCCTCCCTGCACTGTTGCAAGTCTGCACTACGCTGCTCAGACTTGGCATTCTAGCCACTGCATCTATCGCTCCAACACTCCTCTGCACCAACTCACACTGGTCCATCCTGCTATTACTGATCTGGGCTCCTACAACAAGGAATCCGAGAGGTGGGCTCCTCAAGGATCCTGCCTATCTATAGCTCTTTCAAACTACAGCTCCAAATCAACCCACCTCCCCCCTAGAGGTATCTCGGCTATCATGGGAAGGCATTTCTCGATATTTTCTGAAGGCCCTATCATCCATGAACTTCACATCTCGTCGAACTACTACCTTCCTGCTCCCTGGAAGATAGATTCTATATGCCTTAGCGTTCTCGCTATATCCCACTACATATCCTTTCTCTGCAGATTGATCTAACTTCTTCCTCTTCTCCTCGGGTATACGGCTATATGCTAAACTCCCAAATATCCCGAAATGACTAACTTCAGGTGTCTTCCCAGTGAAGACTTTCTCTAGAGTAATCTTGCCCAATGCCCTATGAGGAGTTCTATTCTAGACATAGATTGTCGTGTTGCATGCTTCTGCCCATAGGAATTTTGGCATATCCTGATCATACACCATAGCCCTAGCTACTTCCACGATAGTCCTATTCTTCCTTTCTGCAACTCCATTCTGCTCTGAATTGTAAGGAGTTGTCCACTCTCTTCTGATGCCCTCCCTAGCGCAAAAATCGATGAAGTCCTTGTCGACATATTCTCCACCATTGTCTAAGCACAAGACTTTTATTTTCTTTCCATTCAGGTTCTCCACTAGAGCCTTGAACTCTTTGAATCGACAAAAAACCTCATCCTTGGTTTTCAGAAAATAAATCCAAGTCTTCCTGGAATGGTCATCAATGAAGGTGACGAAATATTCGGCACCACTAAGAGCTTTTGTGGACATTAGTCCGCAAATATCTGAGTGTATCAGTTCTAGTACACTCTTGGCCCTGTTTTTAATTCTAGGAAACGTTGGTTTGGCATAATTACCTAGAGCACATCCTCTGCATACATCATCTCGTTTTGTACTAAGATCTGGAACTCCTGTCACAGTTTTCCTAAGAATTCTCAGAGCCCCATGGTGCAAATGTCCTATCCTTTTGTGCCATAGTTCATTCAAATCCTTGTCTCCATTACTGCCTATCAGTGCCATTAGTGAATCTAGCTGCAACCTGTTACTTTTGATTTTGATCTATACTTTCTTTTTCCAGCTTGGGTGTTTGACGTATACTTTCTTCTTAATGAAGAAAACGTCATAGCCCTTGCTTTGAAGTTGTGATACGGAAAGTAAGTTCATCCCCAGTCCTCGCACATGCAGCACATTGGTAGCTAGGAATCGCTCTCCTGTTTCTATTTGAAAAACTATGGTACCCTTCCCTACCGGAGTACACTTTCCTTATTCCCCATGGTGATCTAAAAATTCATTCTTTCCTCCTGATAATCTGAGAAACATTCCCAGATTCCTATCATATTCCAAGAGGCTCCACTGTCTATATACCATACCCCTGATGATGCAAAGCTTGCTACGCAAGAAACTTCTTCTTCCAATTTGGAAGCTAACATAGAGAAATCAAAATTTCTATCTCTTGTGCAATTTTTTGAAAATCTGCACGAGTCTCCTGACGTGGATGCCTTTGCATTATGCTCGTGACCCATAATTGATTTTCCCTTCCTGTCTCTGATTACTTTCTTTGATACCATGTGAAAATTTCTAAACAAAAATTATATTACTACAGCAACTGATTTATTTTGCCTACTTATTTTCCAATAAGTTATTTACGCAATTCCTTCAATAAATATTAAATTAAATTCTATTGTAGACATCACGCCATTATACAGAAACAAATACATGCACAAGAATCAAACACATCAACACAGTTATTTTGGACAACCCCAGAAAAACCCAATGCGGGAAAACTAGTGCAGCAAGGGAGGATTTTATTAATCAACTTTCCTTGAGTACAACTAGGGTGCCAAACTGGCTTACCCAACAAAGATAACCACAAGGTAGTAATACCACAAACTCCTCTAGCGCTTCTCCTAGGCTTAGCGTCAGTCCGCTAGCCTCTGCGTAGCTCCCAGACCCTTTGCGTCAGCACTCTGCCTCACTGCATCAGCACTTGGCCTCTCTGCGTCACCCACGCAGGCCCTCTAGTCATTGCGCAGTCCAGTTGCATCTGCGTCTACCTCTCTGATCTTTGCATCGCTCCTCCGACACTATCCCTACCTCTCTGTTATGTACTTGTTGCCTCTCACTGAAATCTAGTCCTCTAATTCGAATTTCTCAGCAAGCCCCGCTCCAGAAATCGAACTGATTGGTCTTCCTCAGTGTATCTCCAACTAACCCTCAAGTATTCTCTTATACTTTTCCTGTTGATGAATCAACAACCAAGATTAAGTCCCTAATCAACAACTAAGATTAAAATAGACTTGATCCTTATCTCTTAGAAGCTTCTTATCCTTATCTTTATTAATACCCATTAATATTTTTTATTTTCCTAAGTTGAGACTTAGGAACTCATTAAAAATATTAATTATTTTAATAACTCCTCATCCAAATGGAATTTTCCAAAACAATTTCTGGGTCTTGGAGTCTCATGTGCTTTAGCCTCTCCACCAAATTTCATCGCTAGAACACATTCGATGCTACCCCAAATCAACACTCCCTCTTAGTGAGAAATGTGCTCCAGTAATGCCCCACCACTGAACATCACCCTGATCATCCTGCACCGATACCTGTGTTGATGCTTAGCCTGCTGCCCAACGTACTCTGCACTACTGCCTCCTGTACTGTTGCCCATGACTCTACCACTGCCACTGCTACATCTGTATTGCAGCTCCCCCTGCATCCGTGCTATCACTGGTCCTTCTTCCCAACACTGCATCTGCACTACAACTCCCTCTCAAATGCTACATCATGACACTCATAGCATTGCAACACCTGATATTTATCCATTTCTACTACTGAAATGGATTCTTCAGCATCCCCATATTCTCCATGAAAAAAGCAAACTTGGTTCTTCCAAGGGCCTTGGTAAGGATGTCTGCCACCTGTTCTCCTGTAGGAGTGTAACTCAACTACACAGCTCCTCGTTGGACACAGTCTCTGACAAAGTTACACCGAATATCAATGTGCTTTGACCGATCATGAAATACTGGATTCTCAGAGAGCTTGATGCAACTCTGCTTATCACACATGATCCTGGTTGCTTCCATCCTTCTTCTAAATAGGTTTACAAGAAATTTTCTAAGCCATATGGCTTCGCACAACGCTGTGCTAGCGGCCATATATTCTGCTTCGGCTGAGCTTAGAGCTACAGATTTATGTTTCCTACTGCACCAAGAGGTCATCCCCGATCCGATGTTGAAACAGTACCCAGAGGTACTTTTCCGATCTATTGAACTTCTAGCCCAATCTGCATCAGTAAACCCACTCAATCTGATATCATTGCTTCTGGTGTACAAGAGTCCATAATCGAATGCTCCCGTTATATATCTGAGAACATGTTTGGCTGCTGCCCAGTGCGCCCTCTTCGGTTCCACCATGAACTGACTGAGGGTGTTGACAGCATAACAAATGTTTGGCCTGCTATTGACCAGAAACATCAAGGACCCTATGAGCTGCCTGTATAAGGTGGGATCAACATTCTTGTCTTCTGATGCATCAATTTTCTTCCAGTTCGTGATCATTGGAGTAGCCATAGGCCTACAATCCTACATCCTGAATCTCTTTAGAATTTCTGTAGCATATCTGCCTTGTCCAAGGAAGATCTCCCCCTTCTTCTACCAAACTTCCAACCCCAGGAAATAATGCATTTGTCCCAAATCCTTCATGTCGAATTATGTGGCTAGATTCTTCTTGCAATCTTTGATGAGCCTAGATGTTCCTGTCAGGAAGAGATCATCCACATACAATACTAGGATTAGAGGCTCATTCTCTACAACCAAATAGTAGAGATTTGGATCTACGTCACTCTTGACGAACCCTATCTTTTGCAAGTAGCCATCAATTCGACCATACCATGCTCTAGGTGTCTGTTTGAGCCCATACAAGGCTTTCTTCAATCTGCATACATGAGACTTCTTCTCATGTGCCTCAAAGCCTTCTGGTTGTTCAATGTATACTTCCTCCTTTATCACCCCATTCAAGAATGTCGTTTTGACATCCATCTATGCTGCAAGAGATATCACGGTTCTGATAGATGTATACCTGGCTACTGGGGCAAATGTCTCTTCGTAGTTTATTCCTTCCTTCTGAGCATACCCCTTAGCCACAAACATGGCTTTGTATTTTTCCACACTGTCGTCTGCAGCGTATTTAATCTTGTAGATCCATCTCGAAACTACCACTGATCTATCCTGAGGTCTAGGCACTACTTCTCAGACATCATTCACCATTATAGAGTTGTACTCCTCTACCATCGCATCCATCCAAACTTGATGTTGAGTTGCCCCCTGAAAACTGGAAGGTTCACCATCCTAAGCTACTAAGACCTGATATATATCCAGTTGTCTTCATTCACTTTATTGTTTTGGGGTGCACCAATGAAATCTTCTGCATCCCGCAGAATCTGTCGGAGTTCCCAACTCGTTCTTCCCCTGGTAGTAGGTGCATCTGTTAGCTCTTCCTCTTCCTGTGATTCCTCTTGTTCTGAAGGATAATTCTTGGTACTAGCTTCCGCTGGTTGAAGTGATTTGACCAACAACTCATCTTTTGACTGCTCCTCGAAAGGCATTTCTCGAGCTTTTCTAAAGGCCCTATCTTCCATGAACTTCACATCTCACCCAACTACTACCTTCCTGCTCCCTGGAAGATAGATTCTATATGCCTTAGCATTCTCGCTATATACCAGTAGATATACTTTCTCTGCAGTTTGATCTAACTTCTTCCTCTTCTCCTCAAGTATACAACAATATGCTAAACTCCCAAATATCCTGAAATGACTAACTTCAGGTGTCTTCCCGGTGAAGACTTTCTCTAGAGTAATCTTGCCCAATGCCCTATAAGGAGTTCTAGTCTCGACATAGACTATCATGCTACATGCTTCTGTCCATAGGAATTTTGGCATATCTTGATCATACATCATAGCCCTAGCTGCTTCCACGATAGTCCTGTTCTTCCCTTCTGCTACTCCATTCTGCTCCAAATTGTAAGGAGTTGTCCACTCTCTTCTTATGCCCTCCCTGGCGCAAAAATAGATGAAGTCCTTGTCAACATATTCTCCACCATTGTCTGAGCGCAAGACTTTTATTTTCTTTCCAATCAGATTCTCCACTAGAGACTTAACTCTTTGAATCGACAGAAAACCTCGTCCTTGGTTTTCAGAAAATAAATCCAAGTCTTCCTGGAATGGTCATCGATGAAGGTGACGAAGTATTCGGCACCACTAAGAGCTTTTGTGGACATCATATCTGAGTGTATTAATCCTAGTACACTCTTGGCCCTGTTTTTACTTCTAGGAAACATTGCTTTGGCATAATTGCCTAGAGCACATCCTCTGCATACATCATCTCGTTTTGTACTAAGATCTAGAACTCCTTTCACAGTTTTCGTGAGAATTCTTGGAGCCTCATGGTGCAAATGTCCCATCTTTCTGTGCCATAGTTCATTCAAATCCTTGTCTCCATTACTGCCTATCAATGCCATTTGTGATTCTAGCTGCAACCTATACAACCTGTTACTTCTAATTTCGATCTGTACTTTCTTTTTCCAGCTTGGGTGTTTGACGTATACTTTCTCCTTAATGAAGAAAACGGCATAGCCCTTGCTTTGAAGTTGTGATACGGAAAGTAAGTTCATCCCCAGTCCTAGCACATGCAGCACATTGGTAGCTCGGAACCGCTCTCTTGTTTCCGTTTGAAAAAATATGGTACTCTTCCCTACTGGAGTACTCTTGTTCTTATGCAATTTTCTAAAAATTTGCACGAGTCTCCTAGCGTGGATGTCTCTGCATTAAGATTGTGACCCATAATTGATTTTCCCTTCCTATCTTTGATTACTTGCTCCGCTACCATGTGAAAATTTCTAAACAGAAATTCTATTACTGCAGCAACTGATTTATTTTTCCTACTTATTTTCCAATAAGTTATTTACGAAATTCCTTCAATAAATATTAAAATAAATTCTATTGCAGATATCACGCCATTATACGAAACAAACACATGCACAAGAAACAAACACATCAACACAGTTATTTTGGACAATTGTCCCCACAAAAACCCAATGCAGGAAAATTGGTGAAGCAAAGGAGGATTTTATAATCAGCTTTTCTTGAGTGCAACTAGGGTGCCAAACTGGCTTAGCCAACAGAGATAACCACACGCCAGTAATACCACAAACTCCTTCGGCGCTTCTCCTAGGCTCAGCACTAGTCTAGCTAGCCTTTGCACAACTCCCAGACCCTCTGCATCAGCACTCTGCTTCACTGCGTCAGCACTTGGCCTCTCTGTGTCACCCACGCAGGCCCTCCAGGCACTGCGCAGTCCAACTGCCTCTGCATCTTTCTAATTGGCTCTACGTCTGCCTCTTTGATCTTTGTGCTGGTCCTCCGGCACTATCCCTACCTCTCTGTTATGTACTCGCTGCCTCTCACTGCAATCTAGTCCTCTAGTTCAAATTTCTCAGCAAGCCTCGCTCCAGAAATCGAACTAACTGGTGTCCCTCAATATATCTCCAACTGACCCTCAGGGCTTCTCTTATACTTTTCTTGTTGATGAATCAACGACTAAGATTAAAATAGACTTGATCCTTATCTCTTAGAAGTTTCTAATCCTTATCTTTATTAATACCCATTAATATTTTTATTTTCCTAAGTTGAGACTTAAGAACTCATTAAAAATATTAATTATTTTAATAACTCCTCATCCGGATGGAATTTTCCAAAACGATTTTTGGGTCTTGGAGATCTCATGTGCTTTAGCCTCTCCAACAAATTTCATGGCTAGAGCACATTTGATGCTACCCCAAATCAACACTACTACTACTTGTGCATTGTGAAAGAAGAATTTGAACATGAGAGAGAGAGAGAGTTGGAGAGACTTGAAGAAGCTTGTGAGAGAGAAAGAGACTTGGAGAGTAAGAGTAAAACTTGGTGAGCAAAGGTTGATTCAGTGCTTCAATATTTCAGTGTTGAATTAGTTTAAGGGAAGTTTGATTCAGTGTTTGCATCTATTGTTGCTACTAGTGATCTTCTTGCTACAACTTGGTCTAATTTGGGTGAACTTACTCATTCTCTTGATCTCTCATTGTACTTTGTATCTCTGTTGAAAAATTGATATCTAATAGAAAAATCTGGTTGGGTTTTCCCCTTGTGGGTTTGGGC
This sequence comes from Pinus taeda, assembly GCA_000404065.3. NCBI lineage: Eukaryota > Viridiplantae > Streptophyta > Pinopsida > Pinales > Pinaceae > Pinus > Pinus taeda. Next base: position 28,437 of record APFE031025255.1, on the reverse strand, counting down.
TTGGTCATTAGAGCTAAATTCTATGTGTCTCATTTTGTTCTTGGTTGTCTTCTATTGTCCATTTGGTTTATGCTCTATCTCCAATTGCTTAACAAATATTTCAGCAGAAAGAAGTTTTTGGAATAAGAAATTGTTTCATCATATAACATTAGAATTTCAACACACACATACACCAGAGCAAGAAAATAATTAGGCCCACAAAATTATCTTTGGGTCAGCCCTACTCATGTGAAAGTTCCAAAAATAAAATCCTCTTGTAGCAACTGAAATAAATTCTCCTAATTGTTAATTAATTTAACAATTTATTTGTAATAGAATATACCAAATTAATCACACTGCAACCTTCACAAATAAAATACTATGAAAATAATAGTATTGGAAATTGAGAAAATACTAACGCACACAATAAAAATGACACCGTTATTTTTGGACAATTGTCCTTGGAAAAACCCAACTTAGGAAAACTGGTGCAGCAGCTGAGGGTTTTATTATTATGCAACAGTGAGAAAAATTGAGTACATAATCTAGATGCCGAAATCTAGCAATCCTACAGAGAAAAAACACTAGCAAAATTCTAGTGAGGAATTTTCCTAACCCCACAAGCAAATCCGAGCTCTGGTTGCAACTCCAAGTGAGCGTCCAAATTTCCTTTGCACTGGCCTACGTCACCCTAGTGCAATATCTTCCACACTCAGCCTAAATCCACTGCTCCTGTAGACGTCTTGCCTGCCACTGGCTAAGAAACTGTCTCTCCATCCTTCTAGAACCCTTTCCTAGCCTCTGGCACTGAAACTCAACTTCTCTCCAACTAAATCGAACTACCCTCTAGAGGCTTCTGTGCAACCCCTGCATCAGCCTCACTGTGGTACTTTTGCCTCTCTGCAAATGCACTCGCTAGATCTAGAAATCTTCCTCCAGTGTCACTGTCTCTACCCCTCATTGTCTCTACTTCGATCTCTAGCTCTCCAGCAACGCCACTGCTATCTGGAAATTGATTTGCCGAGAAAATCAAACTTCTGGTGTTTTGGTGTATCTTCTCCAAGTGCCCATCGACTTCCTCTTATAATCCATTGTTGGAGCACCAATGACTAAGGCTAAAACTTAATCAAGGGTTAGGATCATCTTGAAGTCAATCCGTGTGAGTTTCTAGAGGATTCACACCTTGTTTTAATTAATTCAGATTAATTAACCATATTCCATAAGTTTAGACTTAAGAAATATTTAAAAATTGGCTAATAATCTAATTAAGCCATCTCTAAGTGGAATTTCCAAAAACGATTTTTGAGTTTTGGAGATCTCATGTATTCTAGCCTCTCCACCAAATTTCATGGCTAGAAAACAGCCAATGCTACGGAAATTAACAACTCGAACTCTTGCTCAAAACTCGCGGCTAGGGTTTATGCCACGAATCTTAGAATACGAATTCCTACTAAATCGGCCCACAGAATTATCTTTGACTCAGCCCTCCTCGAACTCCTACTGATAACTCGTGACTAGGGTTTATTTCACGAATTCCTACTAAACCGACCCACAAAATTATCTTTGGCTCTCAATAGGGTTTTATTTTTAGTGCATCCCTCTCCCAATCTAACACTAGTATAGAAACTCATCATGCGACCTCTACGGATTATTCGAACTGCTCTTGCTAGAGTTTTTCAGCACAGTCCTCTCCCACGACCTCCAAGATAAATCATCCTCCAGCACTGTAACAAGATTTACACAAGGAGAATTTTGTCTCGACAAGTCTTAAAAAGAGGTTTGGCTCCCCTCTTGTTAACCTCGCTACAGGATATTCAACCTTGCTATGGAAAATAATTTGGTTGCTTGGGATAACTCGGACCTCACAAATGTGGTCGTGCTGCAACAAGGGGCTTATCCCTCACTTAATTCTCCTTGTATTTCGTGCCCTAGATAGGGTTTCAAGCTCCCACAAAATAGAAAAAATCGACCCTTCTACAAATAAACCCGACCTATATAAGAAATTTGGCCTCTTGGTGGTAAATAGATACTGCCACAAACACTTACAAATCCATCAATTCAGCATCGATGAGAAACTGAAATTACCCTTGAAACCCTCAGGTTGGCAGGATGTGTGAAAATTTACAAGTCTAATTGCAGCAACTGGAAATTTATTCTTCTAACTATGAATTAATTATGAAGTTTATTTACTACGGCAAATATCGAATAAATCACACTGCAATTTTTCACCATAAAAAATGTTGCGGAAAATAAAATGTTGGAAACTGAGAAATATGCTAGCGCACATAAAAATGACAATTATTTTTTGACAATTATCCACAAAAAAACCCAAAGTGGGAAAATTGGTGCAGCAGCTGAAGGTTTTATTATTATGCAGCAGTGAAATTATGAGTACAATTTGGATGTCGAAGCACTGGCAATCAATAGCAAGAAATCTAACAAAAATATTAGAGAGAATTTTTCTCTCTCTCCACTGACAATCTCAACAACTGGCTCCATCTAAAGGCTAGTCGTCCAACCTCTGCACAAACCCTTCTACGTTGCTTCTGCGTAGGTCCCACACACATGTCTGGAAACACCCTTAGAACAAGTAGTCCTTCCTGTCTCTGTTATTCGAAGCGACTCTCCAGTACTTTGGAAGACTTTCTCGGCCTCTGGATGCTTAATCGATCTTTCCTACAGCTAAATCAAACTACTTATGAAGTTTCATGTGCAGTGTCTCTCTGGAATACTCTGTCACTTGCTGCTGCTCCCTAGAACTGGAAAATTTCCTCTGGATTCACTGTCTTTGGCCCTCTATGTCCCTTCTGCATCGAACTCTCTTCCTATGCTCGACCTCTGAAGCTAGATAGCTCAACCTGTCAAGGAACTCGCTCTATTAGTGTGCTCTCCATACCCCATCGACCTCCTCTTATAATTTCTAGTTGAGTCTTCAACGGCAACGATTAAATCTTAATCGATGGCTGAGATCATCTTTAAGTTGATCCATGTGAGTTTCTAGAGAATTCCCACCTTTCTCAATTAATTCCTATTAATTAATCGATTTCCCTAAGTTAGACTTAGGCGCTTTTTAATTATCGATCAATTAATTTAATTGAGTTATCTCTAAGTGGAATTTCCAAAAATGATTTATGAGTTTTGGAGATTTCATGTGTTTTAGCCTCTCCACAAAGTTTGAGACTAGAACACCATATAATGCTACAAAAACTAACAGGATGCACAACTCTGATACCTATATAATATTACCTTTATTTACTTATTTAAATTACCAGAAAATTTTCTATGAATTTTCTTCAGAAAAAACACAACAATTTTTGCCGAGAATTTAACAAATTATAAAGCCTAATACAAAGCTTGTAGACAAATTCCACTGCAAACCCTAGCTATTTATTTATAATATTGAGAGGGAAATTACATCAAATTTATTTTGAAAGGAAACCTGACAAATAGATAAGTTGGAGTAATTTGGTCCTCTTCAAAAATCTCCTCTGGCTAGACTACCCTATCTGCAATTGTGTACTCCTTCAACCTTCTAACAAAATGCTCCAAAATCTCATCCTTCCTCACTAAGCATCAATGAGCAATCTGGTTGATCCCTCCAAAGGACTAGCTAGAGTGTATCTTGCAACACCAAAACTAGTTTTGATCCCGAGGGAGGATAGTTTTACCCCCAAAGAAGATCCATACTCAGGGTTACGAACCCTCACGCAAAGCTCAACGAGCCCACAAAATCGATTCAACAAATATCCAATCCTATCTCCAAATAAGCTCCTCCTTTCCTTTTATTGAGATGGCTATCTAAATATCATGGGTCCTTTTCTTCTTTTAATAAAGTGACTTTATAGTACTCTTTTGTCTTAGTCACTTTTAAATTAATTATTCCCTGATATTTAGCCACTAGTTTCATGTTGAAAAATGTACTAATGTCGGTCTTCATAATTGTACTTGTCAAAAGAAATTTTATTATTAAATAAAATGACTTATTAAAGTATGGGTTTAATGCTTGGGTCAATGATTTCTAGGTCAAAACCTCCATTGAAGGCTTCTAAGATTTCTATTGACTCAATAGAGTCTTTTGTATCATATAAAAAGAATCATTTTTGAATCAAAAAGGTTATTTGTCACCTCCACACCAAGACAGCTCTGTCCCCATGAAATCGGCCTAAATTAGGGCAATTCGACCAAGCAGAAAGGCTATATATAGAGAGGCAGTTCAACCTATTTGTCTCACTCACTCAACAAGTTCGATCTACAAAGAAGAGAAGCAGAAAAGAGAGTGAAGTAGCTGGAGAAGGACAAAAGAAGTTGGGAACACCTAAAACAAGTCCTTAGGTTATCTATCTCCCACATGTGCGAAGTTTTTGGGCAATTGTTGGGGCCGAAAATCTGAAGTTACTGCAAGTCCGAAGTTCCAAAGCTGGGCGCCAAAAATACATAGGTGGGGGGCGAAATTTTGGATTTCATCTTTTACTGGGAAGTTGTCACTTGGAGACTTTGACAGGGATCATCTATTGGAAGGAAGGGCTGACTTGGTGATTGGAAGAAGTCTTTTTCTAGGTATAAAGAGTCTTGAATTATCTCATCTTGATCTGAATCTACAAGTGGAAGTGTTGGATTGGGTTTTCCCCTTGGAGGGATTTTGCCCTGGTTGCGTGCCTACATCTTGTGTCTCTTTTTCTTTTGGTCTTCATATACATTTAATTTGGTAATTGCTTGATGAAAAATAATCTAATAAAGAATTAAAAAAAGCCAAAATAACGTACAATAATTATCAAGAAAGAGGAATCAAACCCTAATTCTTATAAGCATTGACTTTTCAGCATGGTATCAGAGCTAAGGTGGAAGAAGGTTGAAGATCACTTTGTTGGCTATCATTTAAAGAAGGGAAAAGCATCCTTGGAAGAAAAGGTTACTCCCTCTATGGAAACTTATTTGAAGATGGATCTCAATATTGTGAAAATTGTAGGAACCTAGATTGGAAGGATCATCTATAATATATCTAGGAGAGTCAAGAGTGAAGGATTCTTAGTTGCACTTACAACTACACTTGATGATGACAATTCATGGATCATTAATAGTGGAGCCTCGAGACATATGATAGGAGAAAGTGGACAACTTCATACTCTATCAAGAGAACCATCATCACATGCAGTGCAACTAGTAGACAACAACAGTTATGCAGTCAAGGGCCTTGGATCTAAATCTTTGGAGCTGGAAAGTAAAAAAAAAAGCTACATCTCAACAACATACTCTATGTCCCAAGTTTGAAGAAGAATTTACTTTCCATTTCTTGTTTAGAAGATAAGGGAGATAGGGTTACTTTTATAGATGGTAAATTTTTGGTTTAGGGAAATGATTCAAGTATTGAAAAAGCAAAGGTTATTGGAGTTCATGAAGGAAGGCTATATACAGTTATAACACCATCTCCTCAAGCCCTAATTCACACGGAGATCAACCCTATCGAACTTTGGAATAGAAGATATGGGCATATTCATTACAAGATAATACCCTCTCTTAATCAAATGGTAAAGAGCATCCCCAACATAAAGGAAGATCATGAAGAAGTATGCAAGGGATGTGCTTTGAGAAAGAATACAAGGAAACCATTCACAAGCAGTGATACAAGGTCTAAGGAGATATTAAACCTCATTCATTCCGATGTGTGTGAGCCAATGTCTAACAAATCTCTTGGAGGCCAACTTTATTATGTGACCTTCATTGATGATCACTCTAGAAAGACATGGCTCTATCTCCTCAAGACAAACGCTGAGGTATTTGAAAAGTTCAAGGAATTTAGATTCGAATTGAGACTTTAACCGAAAGAAAGATAAAGACTTTGAGATCTGACAATGGAGGGGAATACCCTTCAAAAAAGTTGATTGCATATTGTAAAGAAGCAGGCATTAAGAGGGAGCTCATTGTTTCCTACAACCTCGAGTAGAATGGAGTTGCAGAAAGAAAAAATACAACCATTGAAGAATGCATAAGCACTATGATATTTGATCAAGATCTACCAAAATTTCTATGGGGAGAAGCAGAAATGGCAGTAGTATATATACAAAATATAAGTCCTCGTAGAATCCTTGATAACATGACATCAAAAGAAGCATTCACAAAGAAAAATCCATGTGTAGACCATCTTTTAATCTTTGGGTGTCCCGCATACATCCGTGTCCCAAAAGACAAGCGAAAGAAGTTTGACTCTACAAGCATAAAGGGATCTTTGTTGGGTATACCTTTACATCAAAGGCTTATAGAATGTACATCAAGGAAGGAAGACAAATCAAAGTTAGCAGGGATGTTATATGGAAAACATGCCTTCAAAATATACAAGGATATACCAATCGAATCTGATGAAGATGTACCACTATTTGAAGAAGAAGAGCGTCATGACAAGGCACCTACAAACCAAGAAGAAGATGAAGAAGAAGGAGGACCAAGTGAGCCTATTCGACTGATATATTTCCCCAAACGAAGAAGAGGCCAAATTGGTTAAAAGAAACACTTGGAGATGTCGAAGGACATGGAGCAACTAAAGGATCTTTTGCACAAAGCAAAAGACCAAAGAGATCTTCAGACTTCAAGATATGCAACGTACATGACAAAATTAATAGAAGCGGAACCAACTACCTTTGAAAAAGCTGCTCATCAAGAAGAATGGAATAAGGCAATGTAGAAAGAATATCAATTCATCATGAAGAATGGGGTTTGGGAAATCGTTCCTACATCAAGTGACAAATTAGTTGTCACCTCCAAATAGATTTACAAAATCAAACATGTCATTGATGGAAGCATAGAAAAATACAAAGCTAGATTTGTCGCAAGGGGTTTCTCACAAAAGGAAGAAATAGACCATGAAGAAACCTTTGCTCCTACTTCTAGATATACTACTATAAGATCTTTGGTTTCGCCAACTGCTACTATGGGATAGAATATCCATCAAATGGATGTCCAAACAACATTTCTAAATGGAACCATTGGTGAAGAAGTATACATTAAACAACCAGAAGGATTTGAAATAAATAGTAGGGATACACATGTTTGCAAACTCAAGAAAGCTCTATATCGCTTGAAGCAAGCTCCTAGGGCTTGGTATGCAAGAATGGATGTATATCTCTTAAGGATTGGGTTCATCAAAAGTTTTGTCGATGCAAACGTCTACATCAAGATAGTGAAGAATGAACCTTTCAATATACTACTATATGTGGATGATTTGTTTATTACAGGTGTGGAGGTCAGAATAGAAAATGCTGGCAGCAGAATTTGAAATGAAAGATTTGGGACTCTTGCATTATTACTTGGGCTTAGAAGTTTGGAAAAAACCCAGTGAGATATATCTTGGTCAAGGGAAGTACATAATCAAGATGTTACAAAAGTTTAGTATGATGGATTCCAAGCCTATGACCACTTCCATGAGCACTAATCTCAAGAAGTTGAGAAGCTCTGACTCTAGTCTTGTCGATCCTACTATCTATCTAAATTGGTAGGCTCTCTGTTGTACTTGGTAAATACGAGCCCTGATATATGTTTTTTTGTAAATGTTCTTAGTCAATTTCAGTTGGAGCCTTGTCATGACCAGTGTTGCACTAATCGCAATATTATCATATAATCGTGATAATTTCAAAGAAAAGATAAAATCACGCGTAGTAATCGAAATTTTTTTTTTGCCCAATTTTTTTGAAAAAATAGCGATTTTTCCAGTAATTATCGCAGGAGGCTCGGCAGTGTGTGTTTAAAGAGAAAAAAACGAATTTTTTTTAATTTCATTTGGACAGCAGAGGGCGCGGTGGGGTTTGGAGACTTGGAGTGTTGGAGGCTTGGAGATTTTGCCATTTTGGAGCTAAATCAACTACCTGGAGGAGAAAATCGAAGAGGGAGCTAAGGAGGAGATAGATTATCTCCATAAAAATGGTATGGGCACCAATGGCTTTTGTTTTCATTGTTTTGTAACTTTGTTTTTGTTTTTTTTCCAATGTTTTTGGTTGGGTTTGGAATGGGGTTTTTGACATTTGTCCAATGTAATTTTTTTTTTTTTTTTTTGGGAAAGAATGGAGTTTTTGACATTTGTCCAATGTATTGTTTTTTTAGTTTTTTTTGTTGGATTTGGAATGGGGTTTCTTAAATTGTATGTAATTTTTTTAAGTTTTTGTACAATGTAAATAGTAAAATGCTAAATTGTAAATTTGTAACTTGTAAATACTAAATTGTAATCCTTATTTTCCCATAGGTTCACCGAAACACCATTCAATTTTTCAACTTCAAAGTTCAAAGTCAAACATGCCAATGAAATTGGACCCTTTCTGGGAATTTGGTGAACCTAATGCTCTGAATGATAGACTAAACTTGACTTGCAAATTGTGTGGGCACCATATGTCTGGGGGGGTGTACAGATTGAAGTATCACCTAGCAAAAATCCCTGGATTTGATGTAGGGCCTTGTAAAAATACAAATCCTGAACTCATCCAAAGAGCCATGAAAGCATTGGAAACTTTAGACCACAATAGAGAGGCCAAAGAAGAAATGAAGAGGCAACTAAAAAATTCAGCTGAACAAGCAAGTGCCACTAGTTCCACTGCAGCATCAACCAATCCGGTAGCTGCCTCATCATTTTTTGTTCCTCTAACCACACCTGGTTCACAACCATCTATCAATTCAATGCTAAAAAAAAACTGAGAAAGAACAAACTAACAAGTTGCTGGCAAAATTTCTCCTTTGGAGTGATATTCCTTTCAGCATTGTAAGAAATAATCCATTTTTCCAACCTGCTCTTGATGCTATTGCAACTGTTGGCCAAGGGTACAAAATCCCTTCTTATCATGACATGAGCGGCTGGATTCTTCAAAATAAAAAGCTTGACTGCACCAAAAGATCGGAGGATTTTAGGGCATCATGGGCACAAACAAGATGCATTGTGATGTCAGATGGTCGGACTGACTAAAAGGGGAGAACCCTTATAAACTTCTTGGTTAGTTGTCCCAAGGGGACTATGTTTATCAAATCTGCTGATGCATCTGCACAAATCAAAGATGCAAGAATTTTATGTGATTTGCTAAATGTGTTTATTTTGGAGGTGGGTGCAGAAAATGTTGTCCAAGTCATAACAGACAATGTTGCAAATTATGTTGTTGCTGGCAGGATGCTTATGGACAGGCATCCTACTTTATTTTGGACACCTTGTACTGCACACTGTATTGATTTGATGTTGGAGGACATAGGGAAAATTCCCTTTGTCAAAGATATTGTTGAGTCATCCAAAAGCATTACAAAATTTATATATAATCATACATCTGTGCTTAGCTTGTTGAGAAGATTCACCAACAACAAAGAGTTAGTGCGCCCTGCCATTACACGGTTTGCCACCAGTTTCATATCTCTTCAATCCCTCTTGAATTCTATGTGGGATGTAAAGAGAATGTTTCTTTCAGAGGAGTGACGTGCTTTGCCAATGAGCCGCAAACCAGAGGGAGAGGCCATATGCAGAGTAGTTTCATACCAGGAAGACTTCTGGGCAGAAGTGCAGGAGGTGTGCACCATTACTGAACCTTTGGTAAAGGTTCTTCGGTTAGTTGATGGTGAGAAGCCCACAATGGACTATTTGTATGAGGCCATGGACAGGGCCAATGAAGCCATTTAGGCCTACTATGATGATAAGGGAGATGAGGGGTTTAAGAGATAACTCCTCCTGTGGGGAGTGATTGATAAGTGATGGAACAACACACTCCATCGTCCCATTCATGTTGCTGGGATTTTCCTGAACCCCGCATTTTCTTACGCATGTGGGTTTGCATTTGATGCTGAGATCATGGATGGATTTTTATCTTGTGTCCAGAAGATGGTGCGATCTCCAGCAGAACATATAGAGATCTCTAAATAAAGTAAGACATATAGGATGGCAGGAGGCACATTTGGCTTTGACATGGTTGTGACTGATAGGACGATTAAAATGCCAAGTATTTTTTAGTTTGTAACTTTGTTTCAAATTTTATTGTCTCTTCAAATTCCATTTTTTTCTTATGTTTATTTAAAATTTTATTTGTAATTTTGTTGTAGATGCATGGTGGAGAATGTATGGTCCCAGGGTACCCCTTCTGCAAAAGCTTACCATTTGAATCCTCAGCCAAACATGTAGCTCCTCAGGATGTGAGCGCAACTGGAGTGTATTTGAAAAAATACACAACAAGAAGCGCAACAAATTAACACTTCAAAATTTAAAATATTGCAAATTTCCAAATAAATTTTTGAATTCATTAAACAATATTTTTTTTATAATTATTAATTATTATTTCATGATCTTTGTACAAGTTGGAGTGCCAACGACTTAATGACATGGTCTACGTCTACTACAATCTTCGATTATGGGTAAGGAAACTTGAGAGGACACCTGATATGGAGGCCATCTCATTGGATGGGATTGACACCACTGCTGCATGGAGGGTTGAGGCCGAGAGGCCTCTCATGGAGTCTGTTGATGATTGGTTAGTGCAGGATGTAGTGGAGGGGGAGGGGGAGGAGGAGGAGGCCGAGAAACAGGAGGAGGAGGTGACACCACCTGCCCAGCTACCCCTGCCACCAGTAGAGAATGTGGTCTACCTCCTGTAGCTCCTACTCCTAGTTCTTCAGCTTCTAGAGCACAGCAGACTCCACTGCCAACTCCACCAACACCAGCATTTACATCTAAAGGGAAATGGAAAGCTATGGCATTTTCTCGCAAGAGGGGGCAGAGGAAATCAATAGTATTAGACTTTAGTTATTTTGTTCGTTTCATTATATATGACATTATGACTCATGAGATACATTACTATATTTTTTTATTGATATTTTGAGGCTGAGTTGGGACTCAGGAGTCAGGACTTACTATTCAAGACATGATTCACTATTATGTGTGATTTTAGCACTAGAAATGATATTAAACATCTTATATATTAGTTCTTTTATCATACTTATGTGTCAATGTATTTATTTTATGTTGTATATGGTTTAGATATTAAAAAAATTGAAAAAAAATGAATAGTTTTGTACCAAACAATTTTTTCCCAATTATTACTGATTTTTTCCCGATTATTACAATTTTTTCCGATTTTTTCCTTGCGTCGATATTATCCCGATAACGATTAGTGCAACATTGGTCATGACAATAGGATCGTTTCCAAGCATATCTTGAGAAACCTACATCGCACAATACATCACTCCCTACAGTATGATGGAAAAGAAGTTAAGTTAACAGGTTTTACAGATTTTGATTGGGGTGGCAGTGAGATTGATAGAAGGAGCACTGCCAGTGGTTGTTTCAGTTTGGGATCTACAATGATTTCATGGATGAGTAGAAAACAAGATCTTGTTGTGCTAAGTAGTACTAAAGCGGAATATGTTGTTGCATGTGAAGTAGGAAAAGAAGTTTGGTCAAGAAAACTCTTGTCAGATTTGTTTGGGAAGCCTCTGGATCCTACGGTGATAAATTGTGATAATCAAAGCAACATCAAGATGTTTGGGGACCCCGTATTCCATTCAAGGACGAAGCATATCAACAAGAAGTGACACTACATTAGGAGTTTGGTACAAGATGGGGTCATGAAGCTACAATATATTCCAACAGATGAACAGGGAGAGGATGTGCTAAGGAAATCTCTTCTAAATAAGAAGCTTGAATATTTTAAAAGCATGCTTCGATTGGTTGATTTTACAGATTTAGTTGATAGGGAGAGATGAAGCATCTTATCACAAGATGCTTTGGAGGACATCTAGCTGACATATGTGTTGATGTATAGATCCCGAAGTAGGGAGGGTAGCGTTGGTCATGGAACTTGGATCTTGGATATGTACTTAGATCCCAGTGTTCGTGATAGAGCATAAAATCCTGATGATACCTAGAGTGGCTAAAGCTTGAGTTCACCTTAGTCCCACGCGATTAAAATACACTGGTCAGGTATCTAATTTGTAGCACTGCGTGAGCTAGAATTCTTTGTAGTTCATATCATGTTAGATCTTCCATGTACCTTTATATGCAATTATGAATACCTCCCTAGTTAAGAGGGAGTGTTGAAGAATGTAACTAGTGTCAGTCTTCATAATTGTACTTGTCAAAAGAAATTTTATTATTAAAGAAAATGACTTACTAAAGCATGGGTTTCATGCTTGCGTCAATGTTTTCTAGGTCAACGCCTCCATTGTGTTGTACCTCTAAATATAATTCTAGGTTGGGAATTAAGTCAGAGCATCTAAAATATTTTGTTGGTTTCTAAAATGTTTGGATGACCAATGTTTTAAACTAATTCAAACAAGTGTTGAATCTTAATTAATCATGATATAATTAAAGGGCTAGTTCTCCACCTCTCAACAGAAATTTGGTTTAAAAAATGTGTAAGGCAGAAATCAAAGAGACTTGGCCTATCAAAAATCAGACAGATTATTTAATTAACCATATGGAAAAGATGTATGTAACCAATGTTTACAGCCCAACCAAAATATATTTAAATTGATGAAGAAGTGACAATTTAAATATGTAGAGGAATTATTTCAGACAAACATTCCAATAAACTAATCTCTGTAATATATTATAACTTCTTAGGGGATTTCGGACTTATTGATACTCAACCTTATCTTACCCTAATTTCTTCATTCAACATTAAATACATGCAAAAATTTACAGTATGAAATGAAAAACAACGAATAAATCACAAGAACACGGTTGCTTTCATGCAAATTCAGAATCCTTTCATTAACATCAGAGAACTTCATATGAATACAATTATGCTTGATAGCTTATCCCAAGGGTTCAACCCTTTGTACTTCAATATATGAAGTATTTAAACAACTTTCGCCCAATATATCTTGATAAAGTATCAAGAATTTCTACAAAATATCCTAAAAACTGTTTACAAAAATAGTACAAGAATATAGGAAAATTAAGTTACTGAAGCTTTATGGCATTGATATCGAGGATTCTAGTGATGAATTGGACTAAAAAGGCTGCTACTTTGCTGCTGAAAATGAATTCCTATTTTACTCAGGAAGTTGGCATATTTTATCCCATTTTTCTTCATTTGGGATGGAAAATTTGATTAACTTTCTATAAATTTCATCCACTTTGGTATATTTCTAGAAAGTGGGCTTGACTAAAAACAAAAGTTTTATTTCATGCTTGTTAAATAAATCGAACTTCAGGCCTTCCATGAAAGCTTTCCTTGTAATAGTTCCCTTTATGGTAGAAAATTTCGATTTATCTCTGGATATGGAATATAATTTTTCTTGATAAACTTCCAGCCGAACTAATTTGTCTTCCATTCCCTTTAAAACTACAAGTCCTTTTTCATGCAGTATATTTTTCTTTCTGTGGAATTTTTGAATGCCGGTCTCCAGATTCTAACATTTATTAACTAACTGTAGCATTAAATTTCTTTTAGTAAGAACTCTTCTTACTTCAAGAATGGTGCCCATTCTATCTTCAGTTTCATATTCTGCCAGTTCTTCTTTGGTCTTTGAATTTAAAACTTTAATCAAATTTGTAGGTTCTCCTGATTTCTTACCCAATTCTTCCTTTACTTCTTCTATGGCTTCCCTTGATTTCTGCACTAACTCTTCTTGCTCGAAAATAATTTCAATTGAAGGCCAAATTTCTATCATGGCTTCATTAATATCCACCCAGATATTCTCGTTTGCTTGGGCAATTGTCTATGCCATGGCAATTTCATTTTCTAGAAATTCGATTCTCCGAGTTAATCTGTGGGTTTTCTGAAGCTCTGACAGATATACATTATCAATTTTTAATTTTTGTTCTTGGAGATTATTAAGCTGAGCTTTGAGATTTTCAATCTCCTGCCCTCTGATAGATAAATATTCCATAGCTTTGATTAACTCAATTGATGTATCTGTAGGTTGTGTCTCCACTATTGTAGTAGCTACTGAAGTAGAAGCCCCTGTTGTTGATGTACCTATGATTGGAATTGTTGTTAGAGGAATGACTCCTAATTGAGCTAATTGTTGTTCTTTTTCCTTTAGCAGATTTTCTATTTCAGTCTCCATTTCTTTAATTTGTCCATTCTGTTCAATGATAATTTTGAACATATCTTCTTTCTCCTTTTCTAGTTGACCAACGTTCTTCGTTTGTGGATCTTCAGTAGATAGAAGTTTGAGCTCCTTCTTTAAGGCTGCAATATCAACATGTTTCTCTTAATGATCTCCTCAACAGCTTTTACATTACTCGGATCATATCCCATTTTAATCACCAAATCTTCTAAAGACCTTATCTTTGTGTCTTTAGCCAAAGAAGATATTTTTTCTAATTTTAATTGAGACTGAAAATTGTTAACTAAAGCTTGCAGTTTGGATGCTGCCATTGTTGAATTTGTCATAGTAGAATATAGCATTTCACCTATCTGTTTATGAAAGTCCATTTGATCAATAGGATGAATTTGATCAATGTTAAAAGAGAAAATGGACTTTTCTCAGTTATCTACAGTCTTAGGAAAAGGAACTTGGGCTTTAAGGAAAGTTATTTGCATTTTTCCTTCCCCAGTATCAAAAGCAAAGAGAAGTTTTTGTTGTGATGATGTTGTTTGCTTCCAGAACTGAGAATAGGTTTTAGCTTTCAAGATTTCATTCTTCTTTTTAATTTCCTTATATCTTGTAAATATACTTGGCTCAGCCTGATCAAGGGCTAATTCTCCTGATTGAGATGTTTCCAGTAGCTCTTGAGAAGTTGAAGATGATGGTGAACCTATAAAAATTTCTTCATTTCGAGGGAAAATAGAAGCATAGGGACCTGTTAAAACTAATTGTAGACTGTGTATTCTCTTCCTGTAAAGACTCTTCTACTGGATTGGTTTTCTGCCTATTTTTGTATATTTGGAATTCTTTCCCTTGAATTTTTGAGACTGAAGGGGAAACACTTTCCCTTGGTCTTTTATCCTGCTTTTCCTATGGCACTGGAGTCTGTGATGTTGTAGAAGAAAGTCATGTTCCTCTGCCACCTGCAATGTGTTTTCATGCCATTCATCTCGATTCATATATTTCTCAATTTCAAGTCTAGGAGTGTGCGTATAAGGAGTAGTTTTTTGCTCTACTCTCGACTTTGAGATAATTCCTAAAGGATCATATGACCAAGTGAAACTGAGTTTTAATTTCATTTGTTTAAGGAGAAGACTGCTTCTTTTGTTGTTGTCTTGGCATTACAAATGAAAGGCCCAACTTGTGTTTTGATTTTAAACTGAGATTTCTTTTTGGCTGACAAAAAGTGCAGCTCATCCATATTTATCATTTGCCTAATATACTCTAATGCAAAAATTCTTACGGGAACAAATTTAGGCAATTTATATGGAGGAAATTCACATCCAAACACTCTAATCTCAATGTAATTTTGATACAAGTATGAGTCGTCTGTCTTTGTTCACTGAGATGTAGAATTCTCTTAATCTCAAGTCCAATTCTAGGTTCAACATCACTGTGAAGTAGGCAAGAAACTCTGTACAAAAACTGGTCTACATAATCACTGAATGTAAATTCATTGGTATTCTTCCTTACCAAGGAAGTCTAGTGAATTACATACTATACATTTCCCTGTTCATCCAGTTTCTATAGTGGAAATTGAAATCTATCTGATTGATGAAATAAAAACAAGTAAACCAAGACTAAAGCATGCTTGAAAACTCCTGCTGTAGAAAATTTGAGAAATTGTCCATGGATGAATTCTGCTAAGAATTCACTGTAATGAAAAATAATTGAAGTGTTTTCTCCTACTGAGAATACTGCTAGAAAACCTATAACTGCTTCATCAACCCATTAATCGGTTTGACAGCCCAATAAAAAAGAAACTATAGAAATGATTTGTTTTGTCATTTCTGGAAACATTGAGCATGGATAAGGAGGGAAACATTGAGCATGGATAAGGAGGGTTTGTTTTGGGCAATGGGACATTTTCAGGCAGAAATGTCTCAAAAATTTTGACTTTGTGGGGAAAAAGTCGGGTTTTGTAGAGTTCCATGAGGGAATCTACAGAGAAGGGGTACAAAGAGGCTGAATTTTGGATATGGAGCATTTGGCATATGGAGTCGGGGGTAATTTTGAATAGGATATCGTTATTCTAGGCAACAAACCTCTTTGACTAGGTATGTACCTGAAAGGGCACCATGAGAAGAATTTTGGGAAATGGTGGGTTTGTGGAAAAACAAATTGAGCTTGGAAGGAGTCCCACAAAGTCAATTCGTCATTGAGGTCAACAAATGTTTTCTTTAACCAATTGTGGAGTTCGTAGAGATCAAACTCACAACTGGTTTAAAAAAATTTATAATGTTGATCTACTAAAGGCTAGTGGTCTAGGTCAATTACAGGGGGAAGCATAGGGTTTTCCACTGTGGCTTTTGATTTGCCCTTTGAAGACATTTTGAAAAGAAATGAAGCAGAGGACTGTAATTACCCGGGAGTTGGTTGGTTGAAAGTTGTTTTGGCTCGATTCTTGGTTGCGGTAGCAGGTTCAGGCATTCAGTGTCATTGAATAGTAGAGAAAAGGACTGTTGAACAGGGTTTCTTTTATTTTATAGGCGAGATCATTTACCGTTGACACTGTCCGTTTAATGGAGCAGAGTCATTAATTTGGCAACGATTATATCTTAGAATGGATACTTAACGCTAAAATGATTTGTACAAGAGATGTGACACTTGGCGGGAGCAGATTGGAGTGGAGGAAGCAGGGTTGATAGTTGTTATTAGGCAAGGAGGAAGGCGGATTTCGGAGGGGAGGGTGAGTTGTAAGCGGTTTAGGCAGAGGGGGTCCGAAATCGATGAGGGAGTGACACGTTGATAAAGCAGGATTGATAGAATCCTCTTTTCGTACCCCCCCACCTTTGATTAACTGTCGGAGGGGCAAAGGGGATCCGAAGTCATTAGGAGTCGTAGATCTGAGCGAGATAGATCGCGACGCTTGATTATAACGAAATCATTTATTACATACGACAAAAAACAGTCGTGTCAAAAATAACTTTATTAACAACTTAAACTAATCGCGATTAAAATTCGCGATTTAACTAATTAAAACCAATTTATTTAATATCTAATGCGGCATTTGAGCTAGCTAGCATATTTGATTTTTTCTAAGGGTTTTTCATCACTTTTTTTTTATTTTTTTGAATATGTATATCTATTTTTTTTTAAATACCCTTTTCACTTTTTTTCTTTATTTATATATTTTTATTTTTCTTCCTTTCTTTTTCTTTTCTTTTTCTTTTTCTTAGACAATAAAAGTAAAATGCAGAATAATGTTACAACATCGGCTCCATCTAGGGATTGCATTTCCTTGTGAGATGCAAAGAAAATGCTAATCCATGTGCCTTCTCCTCGTGCTATGGATTCTTTGCCGTGAAAATCACACTTGCCATGAAAAATAGATAAAACCGGGAATGTACAATGATTTACCGCTGTAACATCTTTTAGTACTGCATATAGTGCTTGAGATACTGTCCATTGACAGGCAATGTAGAGTACCTCCCTTCCACGTTCTGTAAAATGAAAGTATTGTTTCCTTTGACCTATGCAATGCTGAATGACCCCAACCAAAGATTATCAAACTTTCTATGTTTCCCCTTTTGTTTTCCTGAGGCATCCCATTTCAAAACTAGATCTCCTTCCCTGAAATCTCTTTCTCTAGCTTTCCTGTCAAACAAAGTTTTCATTTTGTTTTGATATTGACGAAGTCTGAATTGAACTTCATTTCTATTTTTAATTCAATTCTATAATCTGATTAATTCTCCGAGAAAAATCATCAAGTTCTTCATTTGATTCTTGTTAAAACTTCATGACAGGAAAAGCTAGTTGTGTAGGAAGAATTGCTTCAGTGCCATAGATAAGTTGAAAAGGGGATTGACCTGTTGACCATTTGGGTGAAACTCTGTTGGCCTAGGCCCTAAACTGCATACTTAAGATGGTTGTCCCAATTTCTCTTATGGTTTGAAAGTACTTTTTTATCACCTTTACCAAACTTTTATTAGATGACTCTGCCAGTCCATTTCCTTAAGGGTAGTAGGAGTAGAATGATGCAATAGAATCTGATATTTCTGGCAAAATTCTATCATTTTAACACTACTAAATGCCTATGCATTATCTATAACTATTTTCTGAGGACAACCAAATCTAGATAATATATTTTCCTCAATAATTTAATGACAACAATAGTTGTAGCATTCTTGACCAGGATGGGTTCTACCCATTTTGTAAATTAATCTATAGCAATTAAGATCCATCTGTGTTGATTGTTGGATGTTGGATGTATCTCTCCAATGAAATCAAGTCCCCACTAGAAAAAAGGTGCCTGAATCAAAACTGGAACAAGAGGGAGTGTTGGCAATCTTTACTTACCAGCAAGAATCTGACATGGAATACAACTTTTGACTTTTGCTCCAACCTGTGAAAACAACTTTGGCCAATAGAAACCTGCTCTTAAAATCTTATTTGTTGTTGCTCTCCAAGCATAATGACCTCCACATATTCCTTCAAGAAACTACTCAATAACACCTTTTGTTTCACTCTCAGTCAAGCATAGAAGTAAGATATTTAATGGATCTTTCCAGTAATGGTTGGAATTAATAATACAATACTTCATAGCCTTCAATTTAAGAGTTCTAGATTGATTTTTGGTGAAATCAGGAGGGTATTCGAAATCACGAAGGAAATGTACAATATCAGCATACCATTCAAATAACAGGAACTTTTCCTGAATGTGAAGTGGAAGAGGAGTTGAATCTGTAGAAGAGGAAGGTTCTTGTGGATTCTGCTATGGTGAACTAGAGGAAGGTTCTTGTGGATTCTTCTCCGATAAACTAGAGGAAGATTCTTGTGGATTCTTCTCTCTTGATATCTGCATAATAGTGTTTATTCCCATAACTTTGCGATTAGATTCAGCCAAGAGCTTGGCTAGACCCTGTCCTTTTACCAACTCAGTAGATTTGATGTCTAGATCAAATTCAAATTTTAGCTATCCATCTCCCTCTTCTACCATCTGTATCAAGTTGAGTCAAAATGGTTTTAACAGCATTATTTGGGACATAGGCAGTAATAGGGGAATGAAGGACATAAGTTTTGAAAGCTTTTAAGGCTTGTACAAGGGCATAAGCTTGTTTTTTAATGATGACATATTTAAGCTTTGCATCTCTCATAACTTTACTAAAGAAGGCAAATGGTTGTTCATCTTGGTTATCATTCTTTTGCATTAAAACAATAGCTAAAGTGGTGTCAGAGGCAAAAGAGAAAATGCTGAAAGGTTTTGACTTTTGAATAATCGGGGTTGGCTAGTACTGGGGCTTCAAAAATAGCCTTTTTGATTTGTGTAAATGCATATCTAGCCTGCACTGTCCATTCAAACTTATGATCTTTTTTCAACATGTCAGTAATATCTTTAACAATTCCAGCATCGTTTGGTATAAATCTCCTTAAAAAATTATTTTTTCCTAAAAATGCTTGAATTTCCGTTTTATTTCTAGGGAGACCAATTACCTCAATAGTTGAAACTCCTTTTGGATCAATTACCACTCCTTTTGAGATGATGTGGCCAAGCAGTCTTCCTTCTTTTATTGCAAACAGAGATTTCTTTGGGTTGAGGAAAATTCCGAGTTTTTTGCACCTGTCAAAAACCTTTCTCAAGTGCTTTACGTGCTCTTCCATCAGAATATGAAAACACAGTTAGATGATCCAAATAAATAACAATGAACTTATTAATTTTTCCAACAAAAGCTAAATCCATAGCTCTTTGAAATGTTGCCCCTGCATTGGTTAAACCGAATGGCATTCTAGCATACATAGAAGTACCCTAGGGAGTTGTAAATGTTGTTTTCTCTCTGTCTTCTAGGGCTACCAAAATTTGGTTACATCCAGAGAAACCATCTAGCATGGAAACTCTATTAGAACATGAAACTCTTTGTAATATTTGATCCATTTTAGGTAATGGATAATTGTCCTTTAAGGATGATTTGTTTAGATTCCTAAAATCCACACAGTCTAATTTCACCATTATTTTTTCTTACAAGAACTAAATTTGCAATCCATTCAGAAAAATCTAAGAGGAACAATCATTTTGGCATCCATCATTTTCTTTAATTCCTTCTCTATGGTTGGAAGCAAAATTGAATTAATTCTTCTTAATTTCTATTGAAATGGTTTGGCTTCTGTTTTTTGAGGGATCTTATGCTCAATGAGATATGTATCATAAGTTTTAAGCTCATCATAAGAACAAGCAAATACATCTTTATAATGTTTTAAGAGATTGATATACTTGTCTTTTACATCATTGGGTAAGGACGCTGAAATTTTCACATTCCTAATGTCTTTATCAGTTCCAATGTTACAGTCTTCTACATCCTCTTATGGTGTGTTTAAAATTGAGGTTTTCAAAACATCATTATGATCAAAAAGCCTTTCAAGTGGGATTAGACCCTTGGGAATGAAATTACTTGGTAATTGAAGGATATTATGATCAACTATCTTGTTATCTAATTGTGAGGATTGATCTTCGTGAGTGTATTTATGCTCAAGAACTTGTTCATCATCAATTTGCAAGGCTGAGAAATCATCAATTGCTTGGAGAAAACTCTTCAATTGTTCATCATCTTCAAAAACTTGCCAGTGTTTAAGATTATCAAGGATTGAAGACCTATACTTTACCTGAATTTGATATTGGAGTTGCATTGGATAAGGAATTTTGCAGGAGCTTGCAGAAACTGCTGAAGAATCTGCATACATGTTTTCATCTCTTGGGATTGTTGTGATGCTAAAAGCTTGGAAATAATTTTCTATGGAATCCCATACCTCATTTCGGTAAGATCTAAGCCTAGGATGTTTTGCTTGGCACAAATTTCTTACTTGATTGACAAATAATTTTGAGTCACTCAAAACACTTAAGTTTTGAACTTTCAAACTTTTAGCAAACTCAAGGCCTAAAAGTAGGGCTTCATATTCTGCTACATTATCAGTAACATCGAAGTCTAACTTAAAGGATTGGGTTATGTTTTCTCTATCTGGAGAAATTAATACAATTCCTGCTCCAACTCCATATTTAGAACAAGCCCCATCAAAGTATAACTTCCACACATCATTTGTTATAAAATTAGGTTTGTTCACAATTTGTTCAATGTTGAGTTGAGAATTTTAGAGATCATTTGATGACAATGTGAAGCATCCAAAATCGTTATCAACAACATAAATCGGCTGATTAATTGCTTGATCAGCGCTACAAACAGTGTTAATGAATCTTACCTCTCTATATAACCTAAGGTGTTCACCTCCATATACAGGAACAGTAGCATAGGACATGTCCATTTGCAGATTTCCCCCTAATTTGGCACAACACAATCTTGATAACAACATTCCAAATTTGGGAGGGATATCTGTAACTACAATGTCTGGTACTACACTTTTTACAAGGATTTATGCTAAAGTTACAACTAAGACTTTTATGAGTCTAAGACAAGAAACTTTCTTGGAGTCAAACGTGTACAAATCATCGTAAGGTTTAGTAATTTGCAATTGTAATTGATCCATGATTACTTTGGGCATCAAGTTGTGAGAGGCTCCAAAGTCTAACATGCAATTGTATAGAAGAAAATCATGAACTTTGAGAGTAAGATAGAAGGGAGGAACGTTCTCATCAATCATGTAAGAACTAGGACCAAAAACCATTGAAGGTTTTTCATCTTGTAAACTGATCACATCCCCCTCAGCATCTATACTTGAAGATTGGATCCACTTCGATACTTGGTTTTTATATCCTTGGTTTTTAGAGAGTTCAGACAGTGGAATAGGGATTTTGACTCTTTCTAACTCTTTTTCTACATTGAAAATTGTTGGAACAATTTTTTCAAAAGTATTACTTTCATTGGGTTGAGCTAATGGTTGAATTACAGTTGTTTGATATTGAGCAGTTTTTACTAGAGGCTCATTGATTGTAACATTCTTGGCTAGCCTAAGGCCTGGTCTAGGCCTTACGTCGTATCTTCTATTTAATTCAGCTATTATAAATTATGAACCTCTGCGCTTTCGGCAATCTTCCTCTTACCTTTGTCTTGTGCAAGTTTGCGGCTTGCTACTGCTGTCATTGTTGCTCCCTGTGGTGTTGTTGCCTTGAGTGTTGCTAGCCACTCTACTGCCATGTTGACCGGTTCATTGAGCCTGGAGGAGTTATAGAAATATCTCCATGGGTCTTCCTTTGGCCAATGACACGCCCTGTGGATCCAAGGATAGTACACTCTCGAACAGTGGTCCCTGCATAAGCCATGTGGATTGTACGGATTCAAACTCTTGGTGCCGAAATGAAACTTCTTCATGTCCTCGACCTCGCATCCACTTCTTTCAAACACTGGATCACGTACAACCCAATTCGCAAAGGAAGGATAGACCATGGTGCCTTCTTCTTCTTGTGCAATCCAACTGATAACCCTATTGAGATGTGGTATGCAACCTCCTGCATGACCAGCTTGTTTGTGGCAAATTTCAGCAACAAATGCGGAGCCTTCTCTGCATTGTACATCCTGATGAAGGTGCCATCGGGTGAGGCATACCAATCTGCAATGTTCAGCAGTGCTTCCATTGTTGCTAGGGATATGCAAGGCAGATCTTGTTCAAAGATCATCGTGTACAGAGGGGCAATGAAGTGGTCAAATAGTCTAGCCATGACTCCTTGGTAGTTGCACTCTTAGAGCAACTTGCAATATACGTTCACAACATTCTCTGAAGGTGTCCATGCCCAACCCATGCCAAGAAATTGTTGACGGGCACAGATTGCATCGAGCAAGTAGGCGGACATGAAGAATCTTGCTTGTTGATCCTTGGCAGGACCCCGAGCATTTGATACATTCACTTTCAACTGGAGATCCAACATGTCAAACCAGTTGAAAGGTTATCCTTCACTTGCCAGCTGATCCAACATAACAACCCAACTCTGTAGGAAGGTCTCTGTACTCTCTTGGCCATACAAGCGACATGCAAAGACGACCAAGAGTTGGTAAGCCTTCCTGAGTGTCTTTGTCTTATAGATTTGGTTGGGTGTCGTCTTGAACTTTGATGGCTCCCTTAAGCAACGCTTCAAGATGTCTCTTGTGTTCCCGTTGTTGTTGGGAGTGTAGAACGGTGCATCCATTATGTTCATCGGTTCAGCAAATGATACATCTGCTGATAATCTTTCATCCTGAAGGTAGCAAGCTCTACTTCACTAACACTGCTCAGTATCATCGTCTCAGGATCAGTGCGTGAGACAATCTAGTGGATCATGTCTGCGCACGGGAATATGGATACCTGCATGCAACCTTGTAGAAACCTAATTTGTGAATGTTGACATAGATTTGTCGGTCTTCCAGATTCTCCTCAAAGCTGCCTGCGAATATGTTATTGATGTCTTGCCATGTGATCTTGATGTCTTTCTCAATGAATAGATGTGTGTCTACATAAACGGGCAAGCTCATAGACACCTGTTCAACCACATCTCCAATACTGCTTTCAACTATGTCCTTTGATCGAGCTCTCTTGGAGGCCATGTTACCTATACTGGTGAGAAGCTTCTCAATACCTGTTGTACCTGGAGACAGAGAAGACACTCACAGCAAGCGAATCTCAACTGAAAAACATAAAGCAACTCAGGAATCGATCATGTAGCAAACCTGGTGATTGTTGGGCAAGATTGCGCAACATTTACTCTGAGAGGTTAGGAGACTGTTAGTCGAAACTGCGTATTGCGCAGTCATAGCTGCCAGTGAGTCCTGTTGCTGACTAGATCTGCGCAATGCGCAGTCCAAAGAGGCTGAATATGGACTGGAACTGCGCAATGCACAGCTCAGTCAAGCTGGGTTGCTGGCTGGAACTGCGCATTGCGCAGTTCCAGTGGGCAGGACTGGGACATTGCCTCCCAAGATTGTGCAGAGCATAGCTGGGAGCCAGTGTTGGGTAGTTTTTGCGCAATTCCTGGAGGCAAGGCAGAGCCTTGACTTCCGGGAATGCGCAGTGCATGCCAAGAGAAGCAAGATCTAGGCCAAGACAGCACAGATCTGCCCAAGGGCAACCTGAAAATGAGATGGACTAAATGAATGTGCAAAGATGGTGCAGATCTAAGTGAATAGTCATGCATGAAATCCAACCAAATGCAGAAATCAATCAAATAGAAAAACAATGAAGCTCATGAAGCAAGTCGCCACAACGATGACTATTAGTGCAGAAACAAGTTCATGTAGGTGACACTAAGGAAATGTGATGCAAAACTTGAAACAACACTTCTACAAGTTAAAACACATTGAAACGCCAGCGGTCGTTCAATAAACAAGGAAAATGGCACTCACACAAGCCAAGAAATCAAAGGCGACAGAAAAAGTGGCAAAAGACATGAAAAACAAAACTTACCCGGAAAAGCTACGCCGACTATGCCGAAGGTTCCTAGATGTCTCGGGAATGCCAAAGCTCCAAGATTGAACGTGAAGAATGAGCTTTGGGGCGTCGTTTAAATAGATTTAGAAGTTTTAGGGTTTATGACGCGCATGACACAAATCTAGGAAAAAGCGACAGTTGGCAGGAAGTTTCTAAAATCGACTTTGCATGTAACTCCCAGCTGCTAAAACTAGATCCCTAAAACTTAGGAGGATTTTTTGTTTGTTTTTTTGCTTTTTTCTTTTTTGGGAAAAGTTGCCATGCATGCAAGGAAGAATTGCATTGTTTTGGAGGGAACCGGACAACCTACTGGCACATGCAACGGAAAACAACTGAGGGAAAACTTTTGCATTGTTTCTGGGTTGAGTGGCCAAGGTTGGATAGCCAGCTCTGTGCAATTTTCTAGACCAAGGTTGTTTTCCCGCTCTGCACATTTCTGAAGAGCAGTGTTGGCTGGCCTTCTCTGCGCATTTCTGGAGAGCAGTGTTGGTTGGCCTGCTCTGTGCAATTTTTTAGTGTAGGGCATCTACTGCACTGCAATACGCAATTCCTAAGTGCAAGGAAGTTGCCCTCTAGGATGGCGCAATTTTCCCAAACAACACAAGACTAGTTGTGAACCAAGTGCCGAGTCAGCTTGTGGCTAGTCAACAGAATGAGTAAGTGAACGTTGAAAAATGTGCAACAAGAAATGTTAAATTCAGAATGTGCTAAAAATAGCATGTCTAAAAATAGCAATTTGGCCAGTGAGGTCATTGGCCACATTGGGTGAGGTGAAACTGCTAAAAATAGAAAGTTCTAAAATAGCATTTCTGGGTCCCTTCCTATTTATAGCAATCCCTAGACTATCTATAGGAAGTAAAATTAATTTTGGTCTTAATAGCAATTGGAAATATTAATTAATTAATTCAATTGAGTTGTTAAGGAAATTTGAATTTGAAGTCTTTGTGAGCATGCACATGAGTTGTCCCACTGATTGAGGAATTTATCCTTAATTTCCTCCACTGATTGAGAATAAGTATGTGTTCTATAATAAGAGAATCAGTTGACTTAGTTCTAACTTTCAAGTCCAGTTAGATTATTTTAACGAGTTGTTAAAATAATAAAATATAGTTTGTTAATGCTTGCATGCATGTGACAACTATTATTTTAGATAACTGAGAATTTACCCATGGATAACTGTTGCATGTCAGTTCTGTCAGAGACCCAGTTGAGATCAAATGTGGGACAGTGTACTATCAGATGCTAGGATATTTCTAGTAAGTATTCCTTGCATGAGGAAGAAATCTATTTTCTTCTATGACTACGTAGGTGTGAGGTGACAGCAGGTATGATTAGGCCAATTTTCAGCCTATATAATGAGGCCTAGGTAGTCCATGATTTTCATCTTCTGATTACAGAGAGAACAGGATAGCTATTGAGTTGATTCTTTTTGTATGTTGTTGAGGATCTACACTTGATTGATAATACAGAGTTGGGGTTTTATGCTGGTGCTTTCCCCAGTGATATATTTTGTGTTATGTGTGATTGATTCATTCTTATCAGTTATATGTGTTCATGCTTGATGTTGCTCATGTTTGATTGAACTTCCGCTAAGTTTATGGTAGATGTAGATCCAGTATTATGCTTTAGTACATTATATATATCAGTTGGATCTGCAAGTGAAATTTCTACATGATATCAGCGAGCTAGCTGATTTGTAGAGAAAATTATACATGGTATCAAAGCACATGTGATCAAGCAAGAACAATATACTAGCAGGAGAAATTCGAGGTTTATTATTCGGGATATAGATCTCAAGTTCTTATCACATCTATTTCATCGATGGCATTCTATGGTTTGAGGTTTGAGTATGCCCTTGATGGCAGCTCAAACTATATAGCTTGGCAGGATCGCATGGAGGCAGTTTTGGAAGATAATGGCCTTAAGGATTTCATTGATCAAGAAATTCCTAAACCTACTGACAAGACTGAGCAGATGGAATGGAGGAAGTGTGTGGCTAGAGCTAGGAGAATTCTCTTGGAGGGAGTGCGAGATCACATTGTCTCGAGCCTCCATGGGAAGGAGACTCTGCATGCAATGTGGAAAACATTGAAAGATTTATATCAGAATAGCAGTAATCAGAGGAAGCTGGCACTAAAGGACAAACTTCAAAAGATCAAGTGTGAAAGGGATGAGACGATCTCTATGTATCTGACCAAGCTCATCACATGCAGGGATGAGCTTGCAAGTGTAGGGGTCGTGACATCGGATGAGGATATGGTGAGTCTAGCACTCCTTGGCCTTCCTAAGAGTTGGCATAGCTACCAAGACTCGGTGAATGGAAGGGAGAAACTGCCAGATTGGGAACGAATGTGGTCGGATTTGATGCAAGAGGAGATGAAACAGAGCACCAAAGATAGTTTCTCATCCATGCATGATGAGGAGAACTGTGCTTTAGCGAGTAAGGCGAAAAGGGGAAGGAGAAGGTTTCTCTTTCCGAATCCAGTTCTTCCAATGATGGGAAGAAGGTTGACAAATCGAAAGTGCGATGCTTTCGTCGTCATGAGGTGGGACATTATGCTGCAAATTGTCCACGAAGGAAATCCAAGAAGGGATCCAGGGAAGGATCTGAAGGTGAGACACTTGCTTCACAGTTTGAGTTGGATTTCAAATTCTTCGCATGCATGGTTTCATCCATGGTGGGAAGTGGTTGGTTTCTTGACAGTGGAGCTTCCTTCCACATGACCGGCGACAAGAGTTTGTTCAGTACTTTGGAGGAGAAAGATCTCCAGATACTCATAGCAATGGGTAATGATGAGAAGTATAGTGTCTCAGGTGTAGGCATGGTTTATTTTTTCAGAGGAGCATGGATCTCACCTTACCTTGACTGATGTCAAGTATGTACCAGGACTGAAGAGAAACTTGGTGTCGATCACGATGCTGGAAGACAGAGGCTATGATGTAGTCTTCAGTAAGGGAAAGGTCTTCCTTAGACACATCATCACTAGACAGGTGAAGCAGATTGGTTCACAGGTCAAGAACCTGTATGCTCTTGAGGTTCAAGATGCATGCAAAGCCTTGAACAGCAAGGAAACTGATGGAGACTTGGTGGTTGAGAGAGAGGGTATATTACCTCTCAACATGCAAAGCCAGAAGAAGTCTCAGACGATTGTGGAGGAGCCACGATTGGTACAGTAGCTTCAGGAGGTTGTGGAGCAGCCATAATGGGGGGAGCTGAGTGGAGATCGAGTAGAGACATCTACTCATGCAGAGACCTTCAGTAGGGGAAAACTTTGAGCCAGGTGGGCTGAGGGATCACATGCAGCCATACCTCCAGGTAGGAGGTGGGGTGACATAGAGTGATTGTCCCAAGGAGGAGGGGCAGGATCCTTGAGGTACCCAACCTCTTGGATGAGACCTTGCTACA
>APFE031025254.1:0-12248 GCA_000404065.3 Pinus taeda | reverse complement strand
GGATGGCAAGCTTCCGACAGGAGGTGGTTGTTGGTGCCACAGGCACAAGACTCATGAATTTAGAGAGGCCCTGAAGAGGTGCTCTTGGGGTGGGACATTCCTAGAGAAATTATCTGGAAAGATAGTTCGGGAAGAGACCCAGATTGGATACCATTAGTTGGTGCAACTTTTATAGCCATTTATCCGGGGGAGGTAGGAGGGCGATAACCCTCTTGATTGGGTACCATTAGGATAGAGTTGTTAATAAAGCAGTCATTTAGGGGAATTGGTTTGGGATTCCTGATTGGGTGACATTATGATGAGGCAGTTCAGAGGTAGTAATCTAGTAATAGATGTGGATAGAGAGATCTTTTATATGGTGTCGGTTGATGGGTCATCTTAGAGGTTGTCATCAAAGAGGATAGCTTGGAAAGATCCTTATTATTGCTATTTCGATGGAGCAGTTTAGAGGAATTTATTAGGGGGATACATTATGTCACGCAGTAGATATGCTACATTACACAATAGCGTGATAAGATCCTAACTCTTGTTATTATAAGAGGGTAGTTTAGAGACATTCATCTAGGGAAATTTGTGAAGAAGTGGGATGTGTAAGCATGACTCGATCACCGGGAGAGGGATTTATCGCTCGACCAACAGGAGAGGGAAGAGCGTCGTTAATAAGAGGAGATAGAATCCAACGTTCTCCTAGGGTTAGGGTTTTGGATGTTTAGGGTTTATACCTTTTAGGATTTATGATAAAAGGCCTTTTCAGGCTCTTTGTAATGTTCCTCTTGTGAATGATTATAGCCAACGCATCTCTTTTCAGAGATAAATTGCCACCATTCTAGCTAGTCTATGTTATTCTGCATTTTACAATTCCTTCATTTTACTTAATGACATAAAGGGACCTTTGGTACCTTAGAAGGAGCATCAATATTAGGTCAAAGAATATGCAAGTGACCACTATTGGTAGATGGAGGGTCGTTGGCTTTTCTTGGCATAAGTTATGGGGCATTCCATATTATCGGTTACAATTCTGATTATTAATCTCTACGGAGTTAATGTTAATGTTTTGAAGTGTGGAATCGCTAGGTGGGTTGGAAGTTGATGCTTGGTTCGAAGATGGGGCTTCCGAAGTGTTCACTAACCCCTGTGGTGGGAAAGGATTTATAAACACTATCGATTGGGAAGTAAGAGGATGATTAGGGTGGCTGCTATGTTGTCCTTGTGTGGAGTTATCTCTAGCCTGATCCGATGCTTCTTTGAAATGGAGGAGTTTGAGAAACAGAGCACAATGATGAGTGTAATGGCCATATACTGCAAATAAAGCAAACATGTTTAGTTCTAAGCTTCCCTTGCTTGGATGGATTATTAGGATCCTAGCTTTGATTCATTACATTTTGATTGCCCATAGCATTAGTAGGCTGACTAGGAGGATCGCCTCATTGGTTGGGATTCTTATTAGGAATCTTACCCTTCCCATTATTGTTAGTCTTTTTATTTGGGGTTGGTTTTGCATTTTGTTGGGCAATAACTTATCCTTGTTAAGGAGGGTTGGGCTTAACTAGAGAAATATGGGACAGGGGTAACTCCGCTTGATTCGCTGTTGGGGCTTCTGGCGGAGGACAAGGAAAAGGAGAATATGGGTTTTGGTTAGGGGGGACGTCATATGATGTAGAGGCACCACTGCAATAAGGACCATTACATGAGGGACCATGCACATGAGGGTGCGTTTGTGGCCCATAATAATAGGTATTGGCACTTGTCTGAGAGGATGTGCATGATGGTTCATACGACACTTGGGTAGGATTGTGAGGCGTTGAGGGATATCCATAAGGAGTTGGGGCATATTAAGTACTGGCTCCACTGTAATGGTTGCTATATATGACATATGTTGGTACCAGTGGAAAAGGTCCTTTATCCTAATTTTGAAAGGCTTGGGAAATTGATCCAATAAAACAATCGACAACTTGGGATGCCCCCGGCGTAGCTTGATCCACTGAGTGACTGTGAGGAGAATCAGGAAGAATAGTGTCTAAAGACCTAGATTGGGCATAAATGAGATCAAATTGCTGATCTTTGATGATAGCTTCTTGCTCAGTTTGGGGCATGGTCATGGCCACATCTTTGGAAATGGCAGGAAGAAGGGATTCCAAAAACTAGTCTAGCAGGAGTTTATTATTAATCTCATTTTTACACAAACAACATCATCTACGCCACTCATGGATATGATCCTATATGTGTGTAGAAGTGGTTTGATTCAAATTGGTCAAAATTGAAACTCCTAAGAACAGGTAATTTTAAAAAGGTAAGGAAGGCCTTTGCTAAAGACTCCAGGGAATCATGTGAATGCATAGTTTAATAAGTATATCACTTGGCAGCAACACCTACGAGGGTGCGTTGAAACAACCTGAGTATAATCGAATAATTCTTGATACTCTTAGAGGAACACAAAAGATGAAAATACATTATGTGATTGGATGGATCCTATCTAGCGCATCCCTCAAACTTGGGTGGAAATGTAAGAGGGTAACTTGGTTGATATGGGTGGACAAGTGAGATCATGCTAGATAGGAGAATTTATGGGATTAAGCAAATTTGGTAAGGAATCCATGTAGGGTAGGTTGTGACATAGATGGATGGTTACTTAGCTAGATGGAGAAGAGCTCAATGAAGAAAATATGGTATAGGATGAGCCTAATACGAGTGAGCCTAGTGTGAAAGAACTCTAATTAGCATTTGAAGGAGATCCAACATGCCTCATTGGATATATGGAAAGAGTAGTAACCCCTCCTCTCAAAGGAGAGAGGTTGTGAAGCCTAAGGGAACACATAGGTGACTAAGGGTTCACTATAGTTCCTAACTATTTCAATCTCTCCCGAGCTACAAGGTACTAGTTCAAGGGAATCATGCTATACAAGAAACAAAATACTCCAATAAAATGTGCCTAAATTGAAATATGTGCTTAGTTGTGATGCAGGAGCATCAAGGACATTTTTCATTGGTAAATATGTGATAAAAGGGGGGTGTGACATTTTTATTATTTTATTAATTAATTTGTTAATTTTAATAAAATAGGAGAAAGTGAGGATTTTATAAATATTCTTTTATTTAAAGGAATATGAGAGAAAATAGTATTGGATAGAAATTCTAGGAAGTAGTTTCAAGATTTTAGGGATAAAATCTTGATTGTAGGGGTGTTGAGATATTTGGGGACTTTGTTGAGTAATTAAGGGGATTTGAACCTAAATTGGTTAAATTCAATTTGTATAAATTTATGAGCCTCAAAGACATGAAAAAAAGAGAGGTGAGCATGAGGTTTCCTTGAGAGCTTTCGGCAGTTGTAAAAGGCCATCAGTATAGAATATCTGGCCGAGATAAGTTGTAAGTAGTGTCCTTTTGTTTGATGTAAATAATGTTTGAGAGGTATATGTATATTATTGATTAATGAGTAGCCTTATTCAAGGCAGAACTGATGTGTGCTCATCATGAAATCCGTTGCCCTTGTATAGTGGTAAACTGCTTTGAGTTACAGTTATGCAGTGGTTCTAATTTCCTCGATGCGCCTTTGTTATAGAATTTCCCTTGATATATATGTCAACTCTGTGGCGGACAGGGTTTAGATTGTAATTCTTTTATTTGACGGATCTCGTGTCTTTTTCAACTGGCAATTAATGGTAATTGTTAACTGTTGATACGCTGGTTGAAAAAAAAATGAATTACAGATTTTCTTTAAAGATGTGAATTCCAGATTTTCTGAGGAATTAATACGTATGGATGGCATTGGAGACTTAATGAATTTGGTTCGCTCTGTATGGAGCCCTTGGCTCTATAAATTCATATATTTGCATCCACAAAATCCGCACACAGTATCTATTAGTCGGCTGTAACAGTTAATTCTCTATAGTTGGGGAATAAATGTTGCTGTGATCTCTTAATTTCACTTGAAAAGCAATATCGTTACAGCAAAGCAGATCAGAATTGTAGACTCAGAGTTAATTGTCAAAGAAGTATTGCCGATCGATGATGCTTTAAATAAAGTTCAGATAATAGACAGTGTAGAAGCGCGCCAGAAAAGTGAAGATGAAGAGGAGTGTTTGAATCGGCGAAGTTTAGCTGTGCGCAGAACCACAACAACCCATAATCAAATACTCTTCATTCTTCGTGTTTACTTTGCATCATTGCGCCTTTCCAAAGAACTACTGCGGATATACGGAGGGCCGAAGACAGAATGAGGCGCTCGACATCCTGCAATTAGGCTTCGATTACATAAGAGGGAGTATCGAAGTTGAAGAGTTGTTACGCATCGTCTCTGGTTTCATATATATACATTTATAGTGTGATTGCAGGATTAAGGCGTGGGAATATTGGAGGCAAATATATATACATTCATTGACCGGTTTCGGGCTTGGGACAGAGATGTCTATGCTGACGGTAGCCGTATGTCTATGCTGTAATGGCAATTAAAGAAACGCTGGACCGAGTGTGCCAATCGTAGTATCCTTTATATCTCGAAGCAGACAGAGAAATTTCTTTATGGTTTTAATGTTAGCCACCATTACAGTTCTTGTGATTTTGAGATATCTTCACGCTCTTACTCAGCCACAACAACTCTGAGCAATCTGTACAATCTACTAATGAAAACTCCGGGTGTTGGTGAAGGTTTAACTGTGCAGCATATCATAGAACCCGTCCATCGAAATCCGTGGGAAAAGTCCAACCGACGCGGACTCAGAGAGAACGAAAATCAATATTTAATATGGACTTCATGTGTTGCAAATTGAAATCGTGAATGGGCACTGTCTTTTCTTATATTGAAATCATGAAATCAGGTTATAATACTAGGAGCCAAACACTCGAACGTGGTGCACTCAATAGCCATTTGGCCATTGTTATCCAAATCTTTCAAACGTAACCGGGACCGAGATACCAGCTGTATAATCAAAGTGGAAGGGAAAATATACCATAGATATATCTATTGTGTGCAAGGTTGCCAATTGAATATCGCCTCACCGAAAAGCCACTATTTGTAATAAGCATTGAAGATAAAGGTAAGGCGCACTCCTGGAATACTGTCAATATACTTGTAAATTGTTTATGGGAATTTAAGATGTGAATTGGGTGTAATTTCAAGCATGAGTTGTGAGGTTACAAGCATGAGTCAAGTTTGTAAATGCTTGTTGGGAAGAAAGATCCTGGTAGTAGCGGCCTGGAGAGGCTGGGCTGCATCAAGTTGTTAGAACAACTATTTGATAAGTGTTTTTCAATAAATAAAAAATGTAAATATTTGATGTAATAGCGAGATTGTTTTCCAAAGTAATTGCACATTTCTAAGACTCTAGTGATGCTTTCTATAAAAGCGTAAAATAGCAAGTGGTTGGTATCCTCCTTTTTTATCTCTATATAGTGGTTCCTTCCCTATTGGAAGCACTTGTAACGATTGGAAGTGATTGGTAAAAACACAAGGGATTGGAAAGCAATTGGTAAAAGAAAATCATAGAAAGGGTTATTTCTGGTAGGACCCCTACTCCTCCAGGTCGACTCTCTCGGTCGAGGACAACCATTTATGCGCTTAACCTTTTTATATAATGGCGGCCATTTATCACTTGGGATGGGAGATAGACACCTATGATGTGATGAAGCGGTATTGGTCGAGTTTCTTTTCCATACCCAATTCAGAGCCCACTTCTATTGGTCGAGTCAGAATTAGGTTGAGGAAGAAAAGTTTTTATTAAGAGAGCAACATCGTTGCATTCATCCTCTATAGGCCGAGGACATGCACTAACACTCTTAAGATGAAATAAGAGATTATAGATGGAACCTTATAAAAAGAGAGAAGCACTATTAATAAGAGAATAGGGGGATGCACTCTTAAGAAAAGAGAAATATATCTTACTCTTAAGACGTTTATTTCATCAATGGAAAGATCATCGGGAGAGGAACTTTGGTTACTCGACCATAAGGGAGAGGTTGAGCTTTGCTTTCCATGGTTTATTCTTCTGTTTTTCTTCTTCTAGTTGTGAAAATTCCTAATCCTCAAGGAACTCATACTACAACAAATCTTAATCTACTTCACCTACTTGATTTTAATATGCATTCATCAAGTTATTCTCTGAAAACTGAAGCAAATTACATTTGCAGCCTTCACTACTTTAATATTTGATTACATGAAACAAAAAACTGAGCAAAGAACATGATATATAGGACACAATTATTTTTGGAAAAAAATAATCCCTGGAAAGACCCAATGCAGGAAAACTGGTGCAAAATATTTGAGGGTTTTATATTATTAAGCAGTAATTTTGATTACAATGTTGGTTGCCCTCCTGGAAAATCAGTGATAAAGAAAATACAATGGCGTAAAAACTGAGTGAATTTTACCTCACTTCCCTCGGCAGATATCGGCTGGTCTGACAACAAAACTGGCTAACCCCGACTACTTTTGTGTTGGACTTGCGTTAGCCCTATAGAGTCTGCGTCAGCTTTGCATTGTCTCTTCTGCCCACTGTGTCAACTTTCCTAGCTATTCCAACAGTTCTGGCTTTTTGCATAGAGGGCAGCTTTAGCTTCTGCGCTAGCCCTTCTAGTTTTGCGTCAGTCCTGCGTGGGCCCAGATCGGCCCAGCGTTAGTCCTCTTAGCTGCTACGCTGCCTCCAATTAGCTTCTCTCCGCCTCTCTATCAGTATTCTCGAACTATCCCTTCCCTCTACTGCAATTGATCACCTAGTTCGAATTTCTCAGATTCCTAGCCCTAGAAATCGAACTCTAGATCAATTCGTTCTCTTCGTGTGTGTTTCTAAATGAACCCCAAGCCTCCTCATATTTTTCTCATTGAGACTTCAACGAACAAGATTAAGTCAATGGTTAATATTAAAACATGACTTGATCTGCCTTCTAGATCATTCTCACCCATAATTTGATTAATACCCATTAATATTTAATTTTCCTAAGTTTAGACTTAGGAACCTGATTAAAAATATTAATTATTTTAATAAAGTACAATCCGGGTGGAATTTCACCAAACAATTTTTGGGTTCTTTAGAACTCATGTGCCGTAGCCTCTCCACCAATTTTCATGGCTAGATCACAATGCTCACCCGTTGTTCACCCGGTGTTGTCGACGACCCGGAGTACTGGTGTACGTATCACCCCGAAGAGCCCTATATGCCGGCGGAAGGTAGCTGCTGCTGGTTACCCGTAGCGACTTATGTGACGCGCTTGCGAGTGCACCTGAATGGGCATTTCCACGATTGAATAATATTCCATCCGTGTTTTTGCACCTTCGCTGTTGCTTCCATAAGCCAGCTCGTAGAATGGGCAGCGGCACTGGTGGACGGTCTATCCGCCCTAAGTGTTATACCAGTCATTCCGAGGAGCTGCTGATTCTGCGATTTCTAGTCCTCATCTATCAGGTGTTTCCATTCCATTCAGGTTCTATCAATCTCATAACTACTATCCCGAACGATGCGGGGCCTGGAATGACTATCATTAGATCACCCCTATTTTGCGGTCCGTTCCAGTGCCAGCATTCCTACGATACTACCAAAAAATAACACTCCCTCTTAGTGAGGAAAGTGCTCTAGCAGCAATGCCCAACTGCATGCTGCTATGTCTCTGAAGCATCTCCTTTTCCGCACTGTTGTTGCCACCAACACTGTGCTACTACTGCAATTGCACTGCTATCCATGACACCACCACTGCCACTATTGCATCTGTACTACAACTCCCTCTCAAATGCTGCATCTGCTATGCTTCTAGCATTGTCATTGCTAACAATGCATTCATACTGCAATTCAGTTGCTGAGAGAAGCAACTAAAAAACATCCAAAATTAATTGAACCTAACTGTGTTCAACATAATACCATGAATGTTGGAATCTGACTGCTCTAGTCTCTGACCCTCTGAATCTTTTGCGCTATTGTTGACTTCTGCATTGTGCCAACTGCACTATTGCCAACCTTGCTTTGCGCTGATCAATCTCTGGTCTCCGACTATTGCATCTGTCTCTCCAAACAATCCACTGCATCCTCTAACACTAAGTCCATATCGCTACTGTTGAATCTCCTCCTCAAGGATCCTACCCACATGTAGTCCTCCCCACTATAGCTCAATATCACCCCATTTCTCTCTTGGAGATGCGTGGGCACTCATGGCAAACTCATGTTCGTCGATGTTTGCTGGAGCAACCTTAGGATGATGTTTCTCATCCTTATCCTTTTGATTCCAAGGCCACTGGGATGCAAAGTGGCCCATCTCGCCACATCTGAAACATTTCACCTTCGAAATGTCCTTCTTTCACTTCGGCTTCTGTTGTTCTTTTGATGCTAGAGTTGTGTTCTCCTCCTCCTCCTTGGTCTTCGTGCCACTCCCATTGTTGCCATTGAGGTTGACCTTTACCAGGTCCCTCCTTAATTCCTCCTGTTGAAGAGCTGCCCACGTCTCCTCCCATGAAGGTAGTCTTTCCCTGCCCAATATACTTTGGACGAAGACTTGCCATTCATCCGAGACTCCATTTAGGGGTGTCCTTACCATCGTGGTAGACTGAGTAGACCCCACTGCAGCAAGCTAGTCTCTGGTGTCCTTAAAGACATTGAAGATAGGAGTTAATCCCTTCCTTCTTCTACATCAATGTCCATTGCAATTTTTGTTCTAGGTACATCTTCTGCTATTCAGAAGAGCCTTCATACAGTGAAGAGAAAGCTTCCCACATCTCTCGGGCTATATCTTTGCCTTGCAAGTGTGAGACCACATGATCTCAAACTCCATCGAGTATGAACCTCTTCGCCTTCCCTTGATCAGCCTTGTACTTCTTCTTCTAATCATTGTCAGCAGGAACAACCACAACACTCTTGATGTAGGCTTCGAGATTGTACTCCTCCAGAACAACTAAGATTCTGGTCTTCCATATGACATAGTTGGAAGCTCCTTCCAACCTATCCCAATCTCTGAGCCCATGTGATTCCATCTCACCCAAACTGTCGAACTAACTCCTCTAGTCACTGCTCAGCTACCCAGCAAGTGAGAAATTTGAACTTTTTTGGGAAAAAGTTCTTTGAGAAGAAATTTCCCCTTCTATGTGTCTTCACTCTTTTCCAAAGGATTTTTGCCCTGATAGAAACAACGTTCTTCAAACACTGCATTGAGGCTCCGCGTCACCCCCTCTGCCTCTACAAACTCACGAGTCAGAAATCATACCTCTTTGTCAACTCTCTCAGAGAGAGATTTCCTCAGAATCTCTGCTTCCCGTCAAGGACTGCGCAATCCCTTCAAGGGGATTCGAATTGCTGCCAAATGCAACTATTAGGCTCTCTGCTCAGCGCTGGATCTGCTCTTCCTGTTTCAAAATCAATGCTCTGATAGCATGTGAAAATTCCTAATCCTCAAGGAACCCCTACTGCAGCAAATCTGAATCTACTTCACCTACCTGATTTTAATATACATTCATCAAGTTATTCTTTGAATACTGAAGCAAATTACTTCTGCAGCCTTCACTACTTTAGTATTTGATTATATGAAACAGAAAACTGAGCAAAGAACAAGATACATAGGACAATTAATTTTGGACAAAATAGTCCCTGGAAAAACCCAATGCGGGAAAACCGGTGCAACAACTCTGAGGGTTTTCTATTATTAAGCAGTAATTTTGAATACAAATGCTAGTTTCCCTCTTGGAAAACCAGTGACAGAGAAAATACAATGGCGGAAAAATTGAGTGAGTTTTACCTCACTTCACCTGGTAGATTTCTGTTGATCCGGCAGAAAAACTCGCTAACGCCAGCTACTTCTGCGTTGGCCTTGCATAGGCCCTGTGCCAGCTTTGCGTTGTCTCTTCTTCCCACTGTGTTAGCTTTCCCGGCTGTTCCTTCTTTCTGTGTGGAGGACAACTTCAGCTTCTACGTTGGTCCTTCTGGCTTTGCGTCAGCCCTGCATGGGCCCAGATTGGCCCAATGTCAGTCCTCTTAGCTGTTGCGCTGCCTCCAGTAGCTTCTTTCCGCCTCTCTGTCATTATTCCCAAACTATCCTTGCCCCTTTGCCGCAACTGATCACCTAGTTCAAATTTCTCAGCTTCCTGGCCCCAAAAATCGAACTCTAGATCAATTCGTTCTCTCCGTGTGTGTTTCTAAATGAACCCTAAGCCTCCTTATACTTTTCTCGTTGAGACTTCAATGGACAAGATTAAGTCTCTAATCAACAGCTAAGATTAAAATATGACTTGATCTTCCTTCCAGATCATTCTCACCAATATTTTGATTAATATCCATTAATATTTTAATTTTCCTAAGTTTATACTTAGGAACCTCATTAAAAAGTATTAATTATTTTAATAAAATATAATCAGGGTGGAATTTCACCAAATGGTTTCTGGGTTCTTTAGAACTCATGTGCCTTAGCCTCTCCACCAAATTTCATGGCTAGAGCACATACGATGCTACCAAAAACTAACACTAGTGACATTGTTTAAGGAGGAAAGCTTGGTTTAGGTGAGACCGCGTTCTTTATTTCTATTTTTCTTTCTGTCTTTGTTTGGTAGGGAAACTTCTGTGTAGACCAGTTCAGCTTATCAATCTAGGTACAAAGGTTCTAATAGACCAGTATAAGTATAAGTCTCAGTATAAGTTTAAGTACGATGACTAGATCTACCTTTGCTTGACTTTATCCTTTTCTTTTTCCTTGGATCGGTAATAGCTTATCAGGGTACCAACTAGCATGAGACGAGGTCCGGTTTACTACTTACAAGCCTAAGAACTAGCTAGCTCAGCTCTTTTAGCTACATTGGCAACAATAAATACTTCACTTGTTGGTTCAACCTAAATCCATTTTCCTTTCACTAACTTCGTAGGTGGAACCAAGCATAAGTGGAACTAATTATTGTAGTATGGGTATATATATGAGGGAGCAACTACAACTATGTGCAGTAGCCATTATCTATAAGTATAGGTGAACTACTAGATGTAGCATGGATATATAAGTAGTGGTCACAAGGGAGTACACTGCTATTAAGAGTCGGCCCCCACTACTAGCCTAGCATGGGCCAGTAAAAGGCTTGATGACAGAGTGTGAAGCTAAAATCTCGGAAACAGTGCTTGGATCAATTCGATGTCTAGGAGTTGTAGGTGTCTCTAATCAATGTCGTAGGGGTAGCTTTTATGCAGCCACAAAGAGGCACAATAGCTATTAAGAGTTGGCCAATACTAGCTTGAGCTATCATATTTGTAAAGGTTGAGGTGGATCTGTCAACTTACTAGTGGTATTAGCAAAGGTACGCAACAAACACTGTATAGTTTGAGCCGACACTTATATATACTTGGTTGAGTGGGTAAATCCGTTTCTTTGGCTAACAATAATTTTCTTATCTAATCATGATAAGTAGAGACTATAGTGTTCCCTACGATGGTTAGTCAGGGCAACGTGGTGTTGGAAAGCCGTTAATGGGAGCCTCAATGCCCCAAAGTACGAACCCCTTGCTAGAACAAGCAGAAGAAGGGTTTTTTCACCTATCCCATTGCCATCAGAGGGTATGAATTCACAATATCAAAGGACTTGAGACCATGAAGTTCCCATTGGACAGACCCTAGAAGTATGACCCTTACTAGGTATTGCCAGTAGCAAAGGGAAATCAACTAGCAAAGGGAAATCATCTAACTGGGCCAAAGGGTAATGAGAGTAGACCACTTGATGAGAAATTGGATAACTTACATTTTTCGTTAGAGGTAAGGGAAATAATGGCTGCCAGGATGGATCTTTCCAATGTCATTTTATATGTTTTCCCTCTGCCTGAGTAAAAAAAACCCAAGTCCCACCATATTTCACATTTTAGAGGATAGAGGATGTAGTCATAACCAATGATGATATTCTGCAAGAATTGGTTGATAACAACTTTAACATGTACAATATGGTTGTACATAAAGAAAAAAAAAAGCCCCCCCTTTGGTTGGATGAAGAATTTTCTAAGGTCAAGGTGCAAGTGCTGGAATCAGAAAAATGAGTATTGGAAGTGAAGTTGATTGTAGAAGGAAAATATCTACAGACAGTTGGAGAATCTGCCTCCCTACTCAAGGATAAGCAAAAGGAAATATAGGCATTGAAAATCTCCCAAAACTTATCAGCATTTCCTTCTAGTAGTTGATTCTACACATGAGAGGAAGATCGAAGTTTATGAATCACCTGCAGTTGACCGCTGCTTATTTGACTCTAGTGATGGCTTATCATTGGGCTTATTCTGCCTTAGGAATAGCTAGTAATTTGGCTACTATCAGTATCCTCCC
>APFE031025246.1:42421-56319 GCA_000404065.3 Pinus taeda | reverse complement strand
TTGATCTGGTATGCTCCCTTTAACAATTTCTTCATTATCTTCTTCATAAACAACCCTGTCTTTCTCTACCTTGGGGTTGGATTCATCACACATCACATTAACTATGTTAACATTGAGTTTTGGGAAAAGAAAATGACTCACAATCGAAACTGAGTAATATTTTTTAATTCCATTTGTATGCTCATATTCATCATATATAGGACTGGATTCCAAACACACAACATATGATATTCCTTTGCTTTGCACAAATAATGAATCTGGATCAAGTCTATATCAGGGCTACTGTGTTATTCTTCTTCTAGAACTATAGTAGGCTAGTAGCCTCTTAAATGATACCAACAATGCTAACTTAAATTTTGAGCTCAACACTTTATTCATATCAATAGCAATATCATCAAAGTTTAGATATTCACCCTCTAAAATGTCTTCCTTATCTGGATGATCATCATGTTGAAGGGTATAAGGAAGATCTTCTTCTTACAATACCTTTTCATCTTTATCCATTCCTTCACTTAGCATCACATGGTCTTCTTCCTCCACAAAAGCTCCATCATTATCTTCATGTATTCCATCATTTCCTACAAAAAGACAAAGGTGGCCTTCATAGTGCAAGGCTGGCAATAAGTGTTGGTCATGATCATCAAATTTTTGAAATCCTGGGTGAAGATGTTGGAGGAAGATTTAAACTAGATTTTTGAGAGAATGTATGCTCTTTGGGTTGCAAGAATGTTTCAGCCAACCATTATGCTATTATCCCAAAGAAAGTATAAATAATCTGAACATGACATCTTCATGTCTTTCTTTCAATTCTAAGATATGCATCATAAATGCCAAGACACTTGGAACATCATTAAAAGAGTTCCCTCCAAACTATTGATGATCCTTTCCATAGTTAGGATGGTGCCAATTTAGGTGTCCTGTGATATTTTCAATATCCAAAAGTTGGAGACCCTTGATCATTTATTATTTCTCTTCTTTTTCATTATATCATTTGTGTCATTGAGGAGTGAGAAAGAGTGCAGAGAAGTGGTATGCTCTAATCTATGCTTTATCAAATTTTTGGATGTAGTTTTGATGCTGGTAATGCTTACATATCCCCGTGGTTATCAATTTCCCTTTCGTCATAAATTTCAATGTTATATGTTGAGCATGTGACATTATGGTGCTCTTCTTATAATTTACTTATCATTATTATTTTCATATTCATATGCAATAATAGAACTTAATAAGTTTTCATAGCAGATTTACATTCTCTTTTCTCCATGAGTCCAATACATCAAGGCACCTATTCACATAGGTGATAGGAGAGTTTTTACCACTTTATCACATATTATATCATTTCCTTGTTTAGTATAACTAATTCATATATGCAATAGACTATTGCAAATTTAAACTTCCTTGTAACAGATTTAAATGATAACTCAGTTCATTGGATTTACCTTAGTGTTTTTCTACAACATAGCTTGCCGATTTTAATTTCCTAATTATAAACTTAAATGGCTTATTTCACTAATCTAAGGTCTAATTTATGAACAAAAATGTGTATCTAAGAGTTAGACCCCCTAGCAAACCCCCCCAACATTGGAAAGTGACCAACCCATAGTGAGATGAAACAACCAAGGTGGCGGCATGAGTAGATTTCCTAATGTTACATTAATTTTCTTTTTTATTTTATTACAAAAAATTTAGTCAATTTCAAGTGATAATAGAGCTATATCTCATATCAACAAAAAAACAATGACTTGGAGAGCTTTCATTGTGTTTATGTTCAATTTTGTTAGTTGTTCTATAATGTTTATCCCAAAAACAAAGGGATTCTATAGCAAATTTATGAATTTTCTGCGTTTTTTTTTACATGTCTAATCACTCTAAAGTTTGTTATCACTAATTTGAAGAGAAAAACTGCAAATTTTGAAAATTTTGATGCAGATCAGCAAGTTTTATTGCAAATTTGGGTTTCTAATTTCCCCTAAGACCTCAAATTTGAAGCCTTAAAGCATCCAGAGAGACTCCCCTCAAATTGATATCACCAATTCTGAAGTTATAGGAACCTTTACAAGTTAGAGGGACTTAGTTCTTAATAGTTATCCAGACAAATTTGGTTTCTTTCATTAAAATATGAAAAGTATTTCCAAGTGATAATATGTAGAAATGGATGAAATTATAGAAATTGCAGTGTTTAATGGGGATGCCAACCCATTCACTTCCGTTGAACTATCTGCACTAACTACATTTTTTTTATATGTGGTTGTTATCATTACCTTTTCTAAATACTTTCTTCTTTGAGCATTCATTAGCACAGTATTGTAATACTTGTCACAGTGACTGAATCACTTGCATGTTTGTGACAACTTATTCTTCAAAAGCATCTTCCTAGAAATGTTGACTCTTCACTAAAGAGAAAGTCAACATTTCCAAGAATATGTTTTTGTATTGTTTCAACTAGCCCCCTATGGCTATTTACACTCCCTGAGACTTAACATGACAATGTTAGCCATACCAACAACGCCTTGAATCACAACTTGTTTTGAACAACAATTCAATGATAGATTTATTTACGTCACCAATAAGAGTTTTGTGTCACATGTTTCTAGACCCCTCCGTTGTCCTATGAAAGGTAACTGTGATATGTTCTAAATAATAGCACCAGTGTTATTGGACTGGACTGGAACTAGTTGAACTGATAGGTCTCACCATTTTGAGAGAAAATCTAGTGAGGCCATTTTGAGTGCAAATCATTCTAACCAATGGCTCTGAACTAGAAAAGGCTGGTTTAGTGACAAACTAAGCTTTTTTCACTAAACCAGATGGTTTTGTATGACTTCCTACAATGTGACTAAGAACCCATGAAACTCAAACTTGTTTTATAAAGAAATAATTTATGTGTGGGGAAAACTATTAGTCAACCCTAAGACCCTACAAATTTTATATAATTAGCAGTGCACTATTAAATTCTTCGGGCACTTACTTAAATGTTTAGCATTTAAAATCTACTACCATAGCTATCGAAGCATCCTCCATTGTGGGCACACAAGCCCCCAAGTGGCCTCCAAAGTGGGTGCAAAATCTTTCACAATACATGATGAACCCCACAGTGATGATAAGGAAGGGGTTTATGATTCTTCGCGTAGCCTCCAAAGCTCTTCAAATGCTAGATTATTTCCATTGTAATACTAGCACACCTTCAAATATTTTCCAAGTGAAAATTGTAATTGAAGCAACATAACCTTCCAAAATCAATTATTTAATAACTTGATAAGCCCTATGATCACACCAACAATCCCCTTAAATGTCATGTTTTCAAAAATCAACTCCCTTCTCAATATATTTCCACCCTTATAGGGCACCTTGATAGACACTTCACCCATGGATGTAATAAATACAAAAAATTGAGTTGGCTCACTTACATTTCAATTCGGCATTGCAAGGTAAGCCATAGATATACTTTGAAAATTGTTACCATCCAAATCTGAACTCTTTAATGATTCATTTCAGTACTCAAATGTATGTATATCACCTTTGTTTCACTCATTTAAATTACTCTTTTTTTTTTAAGGTATAACCTAGAGCCCTTACTGGTTAAGGTTGCACAACCATAAGGGCATTACTCTTCTTGCAGAATAGGTCTCAATTTATACCTCTATCTAGGATTGATGTGAGTACAGATCATCGGTCTCACACTATCAACGGACATAATTTGTATGATCCTCTATTCCATCCTAGATTTCAATCTTCTACTACAAAAGAGAGAATTATACAAACTTTTAATCCATACATATATTTACAAGTACAACATGTGTAGGAT
Organism: Pinus taeda; assembly: GCA_000404065.3. NCBI lineage: Eukaryota > Viridiplantae > Streptophyta > Pinopsida > Pinales > Pinaceae > Pinus > Pinus taeda. The sequence continues at coordinate 52,514 of APFE031025246.1, read as the reverse complement.
CTATTGTCTTTTGTAATGAATGCAATCAAACTTGGCTCTCCTTTTTTTCTTTATTTTGTCATGAATGTGACCCAATAATACCCTAGTCATCCATTGCGATCAATATGGCACCTTATCCACTTAATTCGGGCTACAGTTTACATAAAAAAAGGGTATAACCTTTCATGGTTGGTCTACAAATGAAAATGAAGAATCTAGACACCTAGTATAGTAGCTTATGGTGACAACAAAAATGGAGTAATCATCTTACAACTTTTAAATTCCATTTTTCTCATAATGATTCTATATTAAGGTGTAGTGTAATATTCTTAGGACCAACAAGGTGTTATTTCATGATGAAATTGGATGAGGTTGGTCCTCTCACTTAACTTCCTTACAAAGTCAAGCAACTTCTCTTAATTCTTCAACAACCTAGCAAAGCCTGCAACAATCCTTCCATAAGATTGTCCCTACATTGTTTGGTATCCTTTTAGGTAAATTCGTTGTTCAAGTTCCTCGGTTTGATTCATTTAATGAAGTCTAAGATCTCCTCTAGTTATTGATCAGGAGCTCAAGTCCAAGTGTTGAAAATGCTCAAATTTGAAAGTGCTCAAATTGGGTTGGAACCTAAATGACCAGATAGGTCTCGTCTTCCTGATTCCAATGCTGCAAATGGTTTGAAAAATGGACTTCGTATGGAGAAGTTATTCCAATTTAAAAATCGCCCAATGACCTTCATTTTTGAATTTAAAAAAAAAAAAAAATTAAAATAGAATATTCTCGGAATATTCCATTTTGGCCATCCAGTAAGAGGGTGCCATGTGGCAAGCTCGGAGGCCACCACGTGGCCCCAAGGTGTATATCGGATTGGCGTGTTAAAATTTTTAGGCAGATCTGTGGGTTGAACCCACGACCCACCGTCAACCAATGCAACGTTCTACTGTTAGACCACGACGGCCGGACGTGTTATGGCAACGAAACATTTTATATATAAGGTTTGAACTATTTTACAGGCGGGCCCAAAAGAGGGCCAACCCCCTCTCCATAGAACCCAGGTCCCAGAACCCTGGCCTTAAACTCTGACGGTTATGGGTGGCGGTAACAGTTATGACCTGTGAGCGGACACATGTCACGAAGCCGATGGTCACGGGTTGCACAAATCGCCAACATTTAATGTTATCTACCGAGTGAAAAGAGGCCACATGTCAAAATTTCCACCGTTGTTCATGGTTAACTGACCATCGAACTAGCAGTCAGCACCAATTTTGGTGGTCCGACCATTTTGGCGGGCTTATCTGGCACTTAACTAGACTTAGATGGAGTTAATTCAGGGGCCACTGGCAGTTGGAGTAAATGTACCATAACTTTGGCTAGGAGAGGCCTTTTGATGCAAATTTGTTTTTGATTTTGGGTCTCTTTCACCTTTTTTACTCAATGGAGCAGGTCTAAAGTCTAACAGAGGTCATCTTTAGAGGTTTAAGCTATGAAGAATATGAAGGAGCCATCAGGGCCTTGAAAGAGAAGGTTGTGTATTAGACTGTTTTTCTCTATTTAAGGTAAATGAAAAAGAATTCTTAGCTATTTCATACCTTTTGAATCTGTTTATATGGTTTGAAGAGCCTGTTAAGAACATTAGAAAGCCGAAAAGCTTCATTTAAGTTCTAGAGGCCATTTTTGCCGATTTTGCCAGCAGCAGTGCAGGGCCTAGCCAGGGGAGCTAGAGGACATTTGCAGCGAACCAGTGGTCATTATTGACTAAAAAAATCATTTTGAATCCATTTATAGAGGTTTCAACAAGTATTAAAGACTTTTAGAGGTTGAAAATTCAGCAGAGAAGTTTTCCTTGACCCCAATGCTAGGGGGTGCCAATAGTGTGTGTAGGCGAAACCGGAGCAGCCGGAGGCCGTTTCTGATGAAACAAAACTCTATATTGACTATTTCAGTAATTTTGGAACCAATGGAAGTGGTTTCAGGTCATTTTGAGTACTTCTACAACTTGAGAAGTTGATATGAAGTCGTGGGCAGCCCTGGGCAAACCGTGGAGGAGAGCCATTTTTGGGGATGTTGTGCTTGATGTAAGAAATTAATCAGTTGGTATTTGGTGTCTGATCATTATTGGATACAAAAATAGTGGTTTCATTGATAGAAACAGGAATCTGAGGGAGTTTGTGCCATTTAGAAGCTCAGAGAAGCTTAGTGCATCGACAGAAGGATGTGTTTATGGAAGCCTTAAGCTGTTTGCAGGAATTGGACAGCCATTAAAGGGATTTAAAATGGTATTCTCAGCCCTTTGAATCATTTTTGGATTCATTGTGGTTAAGTGTCGAGCTTGTAAAATAATTCAATTACTTTAATCCCAAAGAGTCTAGTCATGTTGACGAAGCTCAAAGGAGATGTAGCCCAAGAGTTGGGGTGAACTCCTATATTATATTGTTGTTGTGTTTTGATATTCTATGGCTGAATTATGTTGCTGATATATATGTTAAGTTTCAGAAAAAACAAATCAACTTAAAACACATAAACAGAAGAAATATATACATCTCTTTCAAGCTAAAATTCCACATAATGTTAAGTTCAAGCAAGGTTTTTTTAATTAAATCTGAGTGTTTACTTCTATTATTTCTTTAGGAAGAGTCTGTACAGGGCTAGGTAGCTTCTAGATCTCATCCTCTCTTTAGAGGTGACATATCCAGTAAATGCCCCTACAGTCTATCTCTGTATTATAAATAAGAAGTTCTCACATTTTCATATTTAAACTTAGAGTATTTTTGCACTCATTTACATAAATGAAAATGGATACCTTGCACCCTTTTTCAAGTACCTTCCATTTTCAGATCAGTTATGAGGCAACTTCTCCTCTCCAAGTTCATTTGAAGTATGATTCATTATGTTGCAATATTTAAATTTTGGGTTAATTGTTTTCTTCAAGTCACTTTACGCTATGTAACTTAATGGAGAAATTTAAAATGGAGAGAACTTCTTATGGTAGATGCAAGTTTAGCAATTGAGATTACCTATGCACAATTTATCTGAGGGACAATGGGTGTGATGAAATTCTGCTACCAAAAGATTATAGGAAATGTTTTTCAGCACAACATTTTATGGTTTTAGGAATTTTGCTAGCCATAAATTCAGATGTCCCTCCCATCGTTGATGATGATGCTAAGCATGATGAATAACATAGGATGATCAATTCCATAACAAATTTAATTACATTTCCCTTCTGGAAAGCAAGTAAGATAACGTACTCCATTTGTTTTCAGGCATAAGACTTCAATATGTTGACTTGGCAGATATATTGGGTCATTAACAAGGACCATTCTTCAAGAATATGGTGATAAAACTGAAAGAATCCTTATCCCTACTGGCTAAAATCAAAGGAAAAATGAGTTGCTTGTTCGAGTACCCTTATGTACACTAGTGATAATAATATTGCTATTCCCTTTCCCCCTAAAGTTGTAGGTACCCATCCAAAGTTCATCTTAAAGAAAAATGTTGTTGTGCTAGAGCTAACAACAAAGATGCATGGACAAAGGAAGGATTTTAGCTACACACAACACCCATGAACCCAAAATTTACCTAGAATTCATAAATCGCCCTCAAAACTTGAATATTAACATTGACAATGATAATGTTTCTACTTTACCTTACAGGTTTGGTAATTTTATAAAAGCAAGATAGGTCAAGTGAGTTCCTTAGAAATTGCTACAGTCGCAGTTAATAATTTTTTTATTACTTACTCTTGAAAACTTCCTCTTATTGATATTGGATTTCAAAAGAGAGGCACAAGTAAAGAATCAAATATGCTTCGTATCATCCCCAACCCTACCTTTACTAATATAAGCCTCGTTGGAGCTATAATCATCATTATTTGTCCATAGAGTATTCCCGGCAAGATGAGCTTGAGTCGATCTATATAATAATTTTGGAATGAATGAACTAACCAATCAGAGTCATCTATTGCAATATAATAGGAATGGAAGATATTTCATTACATATCCTATTATATGGAATAGATTCCACCTAAAAGGTGCAAAATCTGAAATGCTTGATGAAAGTGAGGTAATATAATGAATTGGATTTGATAGCTCACTTATCTTTGATCTGTTTAATTTTGTAGCTTGGGAAGTACTCCAAGCCCGAGGGTTCATAGTTTGGAGGGAAAAGCACCACAAGGACAGCTTGTGGGCTTAGAACCCAAGTATGGGGTTTTGGAACCCATTGTGTTTTGGGGAAAAACCATGATGGATTCACAACATTTGATGGATGATGGTGATAGTTCTCGGAAAGACGATTCCAACGCATCGAAAAATCATCCGAATCCGAGTTTCCATTTGGGAGAAATTGAATTTTTAAGTTGACATAATTATTATTGGACTTTTCAAGTAGGCCAACTTGAAGTAAAATCCAAAAGTCATGTCTCTTCATGGGATTCGTTGGAAGAATTAAAGGCTATAAATTAAGGATGGATTGGAATCATTTGAAGCATCCATTCTGGTGCAATACACTTTAAGATAAGCTCTGAAATTTCAGTGGAGAGAGAGGAAGGTCTAGCCACAATAAAGTGAGTATAAGGACAACGTGGAGTTTTTGTTTTGGAGGCCAAGGTAAAACTATGACTGAGCCACAATGTTGTAGGTGACAACGTTGAATTTTGGAGGGCTAATCAATCTTTCTTCAGGGCTATCTTTATTGCAGATTGATGGACAGTGGAGACCGAGGAGTAGGGGCATATGCTGGAGGTCTTCGGATTGGTTGGAGCAGTGTTTGAAGGGTGCTAGATTGCTAGAAGGGTGCTCTGTGGTAGGCCGTAGGCCATACCACACTATAAAACAATAACGAAGGTTGTTTTGAGGGCTAGTTCCAGCCCTTAACCTCAACATGGAGGAGGAGTGTCCCTCCTAGCCAAGGCCGCAGTTTGTGAAGGCTTTTTGAGGGTTCTTCAGTGGTTGGTTAGTGGATGTTGTAGCCTGTAAAGTGCCCTACCTAGGAACGTAAGATAACAGTAGTATGATAATAAACCTAAAGCATTGAGATGGAAGTGTAGAGGGTTAAATATTAACTAATTTTGGATCATTTTGAGGAGCAGCTTATGGGAGTCAATTTGGTTGCGAGATTGTGTAAGCGTGAAGCCTTCATCAATTCAGATTCCACAGTGACTGTATTGGGTTCCTGTTGACGGTTCTAAACCGACCAACGTTTAGGAGATCACCCTAGTATTATGTCCCAACTAAACCTCACACCATTTGGTGTGGGAGTCCCATCTGGTATGATGGCCCGGATGCCATTATCTTAAATGTTTACCTTAACTCTTTCTTGTCAGCACAAGAGAGTGGTTTGATTTGTCTTCGAGTAGTGAGGTTCGTGTGCCTGGTGATTTCTAGTGTCACTTGTGTCAATGGTTATTTCACTGCAGAGGGAGGGGGTGAGAGTGACTCCCAACTTGGATAAGAGTGTTGGAGATGTAAATCCCCTCTACGGATAGAGGCGATCGCTACTAGCCCAGAACGGGTCTAGCAACAATCAAACAATGCTATCACACAAGTTCCTAATTGGAAATAAAGAGTAGGTAATGAAGACCTACTTGAGATCCAACGCTTTAGTTTGTAAAATACATGTCGCCCACGTTCCTTTGCCTTGGCCGACCACGATCCTCCACTATCCACGTGAATGGACACCTGCACACAAAGAGAACAACACAAACACAAGCGTGAAATCTAATATATGCAGTTATATCAGTCAGGAAGGATATAATTCAACATCAACCATTACAAGTACAACGAGAATAGAACCATAATGATAGTCATCTATTATTAATAATTCAACAAAGGAGAATACAACCAGCATCCTGACGTCAAGTCCTCCTTTGGATGGGTGCTCAGCTACACAAGTCTTGCAAAAGCTTGAAGGGGTGAGGGACAAGCTCTCTCTCTCTTTAGTGACGAAGTCTCCTTACTTAGGGAAAGCCTTATGGATACAAAGAAGGCTTCTTGCAACTCCAATCTTTTGATATCTTCCTTTCAACACAAGTATTGCCACAAGAGTCAGAACTATCAGAACTAGAACTAGCTTGCTCAAGCCATGGGAACAAGCTTTTATAGAGGGAAAGGAAGAGATAAGGTCAATCCCCCACAATAATGGATTTGGCTTCATCACTTGGAAACTTCCATGGAATGGTGGCAAACAACTTTCCATCCAAGGAGATTCGAAGCCAAACCATCCTCACTCAACTTGGAATCAGTTTGGTGAATGAGGTGGACAGAACCTTCGGAGGTTTGAGTAGTTGAAGTCTTTGCCCAAAATGGTTGGCACGATTGCGACTCTGGGACAGAGCGCTAATGGTGTGCCCTTTCATTAGGATTTTCCCCATTGGCGCGGGCATAACACAGGGCACCAGCGCTAATGCAAAAAGGGCTGCTTTTAAGGGCAATGAGCTGGAGATGTCTTAAGGGCATATGAAGCTCATGTTTAGAGGTGAATAAGGCAAGTGGTTTCAAGTCTTGTCACTTCTCACAAGTCCCGGAATGGGTCCTCCAAGATGCGGGAGAGGGGTAACAGGGACGGTGACAAACGGTGACAAATTACTGTGTAACAGATGCCCCCTAAAGCATGAGGCCCGAGAGAGAGAGGGGTGAAGTGCTTTACAAGAACATGTGTGACTGAAACACTACCGCCAGAGAACCTGCGAAAATAAGTACAACTGATATCTCAAGTACATGATATATACGTGGTATGGGCGCAGCCATCCGTAACAGAGTATAAAACTGGATCCTAGGCATGGACGCAGCCATCCGATGAGGATCTATAAATGGACTCAGGTATGGTCGCATCCATCCAATGAATGAGTCATGTAATGATTACAAGAATCCACAAAATGCAACCCAGATGTAAATATGCACAATCCGGGGTCTTGCGCTCCAACTCGACTCGAACACAGTACAAGTTCAAGCATATGAATATAGGAGTCGAAGTTGAACATGCCTGAACATCGTCTGATTACCAGTCAATGATGAAAACTATTAACAGACGCGAGAGGTGCCACCAATAATGATGATGGTCCTCAAGGTACTGTAGGTACAATCCACGGCGTGCGAATCAATGAGCCGGTGTCGAACACCCGTAGAATCATCCGATCGGAGGCCAATAATGAAAACCTCACGTCGAACACGAAGAACCTGCCATTGAGGCATGCAAGCTCCAAGGTACCTGAAGGGGGTCTCTAGGTCACCTTCCTGGATAATGAGCTGAAGTTGACAATAAGTGATATTGATCGAAGGTGGGCCATATGTTTCCCACATCATCGACACGAGACGGAAAGAGACAATATGTTTTGTGTGAGACATCGGAGGGAGGTTGAGTATTCTTGCAGAGGCCAACTTCTCTTGAACATATCGGCGGCACAATAATGGATTTGGCAGTATTTGAGGTCAAATGATCATGGGTCATGATGACAAGACGATGAGCAGATGAATGGTCAAATAGGATAACCCAAACCCATGGAGGCAAATGTGAAACGAGATGAGATGTCCCCACCCAAACACGAATGCAAAAGTGCCATGTTCAAGAGCGACATACTGCCGATGATGACGATTATGATTCCTTTATTCCCCCACCATTTATGGCGAGTACCCCGGTTATTTTTGGATGACAAGCTTGACGGGAATAACATATGCTTGAGGAGCGTCATTTCGATGGAATCCAATGTCATTTAAGTTTTAACGAGTCTAACAAAGGAAGAACTCAGCGTCTTTTCATGTTTAGAGAGTTTGAAAAGACAGCGAAAAGAAAACTCCAGGGGTGTCCTTTTTCGTAAAGTTGTGTCTCTCAAGCCCGAAAAAGTATAAAACGATGCTCGAAAGAACCGCCCGATCATTACAACCGAGGAGTACTTTTCATAAATAGTGACATCGATCCAAAAAATTAAAAAAGCGACCAATATCACGTCATTTCGTTTCCATTAACGAACCCGAAACAACAAGGGTCCGACAATCTTTTCATTCCTTATACGGTCGGAAAAAGAGTTTAAAAACGACCGCCTCTTATTTACGTTTAACGAGTCAAGAGGAATATCTCAGCAATCTTTTCACATTTAGCGAGTCAGAAAAGAGCTAAAAGATGACTCCATAGTGACTTTTTCGTGTATTTACCGAGTCCGAAAAAGTATAAAATACAACTCGTGTCACCATCGAAGCTGCGTAAAAGACCTGTCGCTGCACAAGAAGTAAACGTAAAACCCATTTTCGACCAAAAATACATTAAAATTTTCAAAAATAACCTTTTTACACCAAAAAATGAGTTAAAAAGCTTATAAATAGGGTGAAAATGTAAAATTAAAATTACTTTTACCATTTTACCTCTTGAAGAGTGAAAAGATTCCATTTGGGAGGCAAACTTGAGGCGGCGATTACGACCAATCCAGGCAACCATTCACGACCTCGTCAGTTCCAGGTAAGAGGCACTTCCCTTAGCTCCATTTTCATACCATTTTTAATTCATTTAGTTCTTGATTCGGCCCCAGCAAGGGGGAATTGCAAAATTAGGGCTTCGCCCCATTGGCGCGGGTATGCGGCACGGATCCGCGCTAATGGGGTGAAAAACCCAACGGAGTCGCGCCATTAGCGCGACTGTTTTAAGAACAGTCGCGCTAACCGCGCGACCCAATTTTTCCCATGTTTTTTCCCGTTCAAACTGAATTTTCTCTGGATTAGAATTTATCCAATGTCCTAATAAAGGCAAATTTGTCCTTGTGGGTGCAGAAAATAGTTCAAAATGGTGGTAGTATGGAAAGAGTGAGAACATGACATTGTGGATGCTTTAGCCATTGAGGATGAAGGGTGCATGAACGCCCTAAGGGATTACGGCCTTAAAAAATTCTTCCTCACATCATACATGCGGGCGCAACCTGAGTTGTTGCAGTTTATCATTGATGCTTGGGACGTAGACGACCAAGTGTTTCGTCTGTGGAATCAGACCTTGGAGCTCGAGGTCTCCGATGTGTATTTCATTACGGGATTGTCGCGGAGAGGGGCGGTTCCTATTCTGACAGGTAGTAGACCTTCTGGGGAGAAGGTTGGTGAAGTGAAATATCGAGTGTGCCCAGAAGCACAATTCGGGCAACGGAGTGCAAAGGTGTTGATCACCACCATCCAGGATTTGACGCTGAAAGCCATCCTCTTCACCATCACACACGCAGCTGGGGTACAGGCACCCCATGAGGCCAGCAAGAACCACCTGATCCTAGTGACTGAATGCCTCAGTCCGACCATTTTTAACTAGGATGCCGTGGTGACTACTAACATTAAGAGGCAGATCACCAATTCCAAGCGAGCTGAGATGAAACAGTTTTCATACGGCTCCATCGTGGTATCGTTCTTCCTAGAACGAATACCACTCTTCCAGATTCAGAGAGCTGTGGTGGCAGATCCATTGCCACAAGATCTTAGAATGGCTCACTGGGCGGCACTGATGCCCAGAGGAGGAGGAGGCTAGGAGATGTCGTGGCATCCCAAGTTCTTCATATGGCTCCGACGGCAGATCATCGTGATCTAGGATTGGCCGTATGCAGGGACTAGTTTCATGGGAGACCCAGACCTTCCACTACCAGAGGGGGAGGAATGGGAGGAGGAGCTAGGTATGCACTCCTCGATTTTGATGTTTTTTATTATTTTTTGTCTTTTTTAATACATGCCTGTTCTAATAATGATTATATGTGTATGCAGATGTGGGCCCAGAGCGACCAGCCGGGCTATCCCCTACAGCGCGAAGAGGCCAACACGTAGCCAACCCACAGGCAGTGGGGGAGGAGTTGATACAGAATCTCGAGGGGCTTGCCCAAGGGATTCTTTGTTACGCCAGATTGGCAGATGTTCCTTTCGCTTACCAGAGGCATACAGTAGGGGTGCCGACTCGCGTCCACCGTCTGCTGAGACGATTGGTGCGAGCGGTGATGCGCTATCATGAGCACCACCATGCTTAGGCTTCTAGGCTTTATTTTCTGCATATATAGTTTTTGAGAGACATGTGTCTCAGATGTACGGAGAACACAAACTCTTATCCAGACATGTACTTTCTATTTTTTGAGCGCCTCAGTGCACCACACGATATATATATATAT